>BTPG01000003.1:153333691-153456191 GCA_036245525.1 Semisulcospira habei
TCTTAAATAAAATGACACCACCTACGTGTATTGAAAAATGGGAAAACAAATATAATGACCTAAAGTGGAGAGTTATATTTGTGCATCCTATAACGGTCACACAAGACACCAAATTACGCTGGTTTCAGTATAGAATTGTCCATAGAATACTGACAACCAATGTTTACCTGCGCTATAGACAGTTAAAGGATTCAAACCTTTGTACCTTTTGTTCACTCTCTAAAGAGTCTATTGAACACTTATTTTTTGAGTGCACAGTGGTGCGTGTTTTCTGGGACAAATTACTGAGCAGACTGAAAGAAAAACGTGTTCATTGTGACAATTTTGAACTCTGTACAGAATTAGTTGTGTTTGTGATGAAAAATGGGCTGCGGACAGACCCAGTTCTTGACTTGCTCTTATTAATGGCAAAGTATTTTATTTACCGCTGCCGTTGTTTGAATAAGCAGCTAAACCTTTCTGTTTTTTTGGCAGAGTTCATAAGCAGATACTGTACAGAGAAGTATGTATTTACTGTCAGAAACAAACTTAGCCTTTTTACACGTCTGTGGCTGCCTTATTTGGACTTTGTGTAAATAATTAATTTCTGTCACCTATTTTGTTAATCTGTGTAGACTGCAGTTGGGTTCGGTTTGGTCTGCTATGATTCACAGTTACTTCCTGCTGAATTTTGACAACTTACCGTTTACCAATACATGCATGCAGACCCACTCACAAAACAAATTCCAGGAACAGTCTCTCTCTCTCTCTCTCTCTCCACAAACACGCATTAATTTAATTAAATTTTTTTTAAACATAATTTATTAATCAGTTTGTGTATGTACGACTTTTATTTCTTTTGTATTTATGTTGTACTTGTTTGCGGTCCATATGTGTTCATGTCACTAGTCTTGAAAAATGTTCAAAAATAAATAATAAAAAAAATAAAATTAAAAAAAAAGATTTCAGAAAGTCCGTCTGCGGGCACTGGCAGTGAAGGGGTTAAAAAATGGCAATGGCGATGCTACAGGCACGATTCCTAGGCCTGCCAGCCATGGCAATGTTGCCAATCTCAACCAATAACAGCAAAACGAGGAAGATCCAAACCGTCAGTGGTGTATAGGGCCGGTCCAGCTTCCAACAAAATGCGCGCACTTCCCTGAGACCCTGTGCACACATGTAAAAGTAGCCAGTACCTACCAGCAAGAGGCAAAGATTCTCATGAGCCCCTGTGACAGCAGGGGCTCATGAGAATCTGTGCCTCTTGCAGACGGAGGGAATTTCACTGAGGGACTGAGTACTCAGCATCCCCCCCCCCCACACCCCCTTTCCTCTCTCCTTTCACGCTTGATGCTCTTAACTGGCGTCTTTCAGTCTTGGTGGAGTGTGGCTTACTTAGATTAAGGTCTTGGCGGCCAAAAGGGACCTAATTCTGGCGTTAAAGGCTGACGTGGGGGTCTAAAGGGAGAGAAGAAAAATAAAAAGGAAGGAAAAAAAACGTGTTGGAGTGATGCTGAAATGGTCATTGTCACGCAGGCATACAAAAATAATTAAATAAAAAATATAATGAAGAAAAGAAAAAGACTCTGACCCAAAAGATGCAAAGTAACATGATTTGCTATTTATAGATGAGTGTGGATCACATTTGTTTCCACCGCGAAAGCGACGTCAAAGATGACGACGATGGTGATGATGAAAACCACGATTATGGTGCTGATGGCAACGACGACAACGATAATGACGACGATGATGAAAATGACGGTAATTATCCACAGTTGTAATATTTAGACGCTCGTTCTTTTCTCTCGTTTCAATGACGACCTTTGACTTTTGTTCCCCCCTGTGAGTATCAAAGGGTCGCGGTGAAAAACGACTGACACAAATGTAACGGTTATGACAATTTCAGCTGTAAACCACACTTTTGCCAATCGACAGAGCATTGAGCGACTGGACGCCGATCGAACCTGGAACCGGTACGTGATCTCATTAACATGTCGGGCCCTCATGTGAAAGTTGTCATCTACAGACTTCATTAAGGCAACAGTTCAGTGAATGACATGATTCGACGAAGACAGTGCAGATCAGTCAGAACAGCTTGGCTTTTAAGTCGAAGTAATGGAAAGATGGGGCCAGAATAGCTATTTTTGCACCACCCTTAAACTATCATGGTTGTTCGTATGAAAAGTCACGTAAGTCGAAATATGGGAGTAATTGCTGCTTTCTGGAGACTGCATTACAATACAAACAAACTGATCATTGTCAGTATTTCAAGGTGGTGCCAGAATAGCTTGGCGCCCGAAGGCGCCAAGCTACTCTGGGCCAACCCTTGAAATACCATGGTCGGTCAATATCTTGTTGCAGTGTGTCGAGGGCTGAATGTGTTGACCTTTTCGCGGGACACAGAAAAGGCACATTTCAGGGCAAGAAATTACCCCCAAACCCAATTCTGACAAAAGAGCAGTCTGGAAGAAGACTTTCCACTTCTTAGGCTTTAACCCATTTAGCCCTGAAGCACTACACCAAGCTAATCTGGCACTGCCCTTGAATTATCATGGTCGATCCATCTCCTGCAACTGGTGTAGTCATTATTTGATGCCTCCAAAAATTTGGGAACACGGCCGTCGGGCTGAATGAGTTAATCCTAAATCCCAATAACTTGTGATAACGTGGACAAAATGGTTGATGTGATGCATCTAGGTGGTAGTGTAGCGTCTGTGCTTGTCGCTCTCGCTTTCAGCTCCCAGCGCTGGCTAGCAGTTACTGCGATAAGGGGAGCAAAGTATGTCAGTCTCTCCCTGCCAGTACACAGCCTCTCCAACAACAAGCCTCATGTAGTGCCTCCTGGCGGCGACTCACGGTAATTGAGTACCTTACGGGCTGAACTACAGAGAACTCGGAGCAGATCTGGCCCCCAGACATGCGGCATGCAAGCCTACCGGTGCGTGGACACTCCTTGCTGCCCATGAACCAGAGCTCAGTTGCATGAGTGGGCTTAGTCCTGCACCAGCCACTAAGCAAGGGGCTCCGCTATAGTGGAGCCCCTTGCTTAGTGGCTGGTGCAGGACTAAGCTCACTCATACAACTGGCCCCAAATCCCTAGCTATGGGTAAATGGCCCCAATGTCTTGTGGGTGCCTTGGGAGAGGCAAAGGCTAAGGGAGTAAACCCGATACAAATCCGGGCAGTGATGCTCGACAGCCTTGGTTAGCAGCAGATCACTTCCAGAAGGAAAACTCCGAGGAAAATCCTAGTAGATCGGACTCATGAGCCTTAGTTGGTAGCCCATCTTGGAGAAGGACACGCCAAAATCAAACCATCCTGTGCTCCCAGGAAAGGATCTATATCCAGGAGCTAAGAAAGGGGTAACCACTACAGAAACCTAAAGTGCTGAAGACGCAGGTGATGGGGCAGACCACATCACCCCACATCGCCACGCATCAGCAGCCAAGGCCATGGCTACTTGTGATAACCAACAAATCCATAGCTTGTGACTCATTCGCGGCCAGCCGCATTGGGATGCGCGGCTTATGCCGCGCATCCGGATGCGGCTGGCCGCGAATGAGTTAATCTACTTCTTTCTCATCCTGTCTAGGCTTCTCAAAAATGAATGCCTCTTTTGGAGTTTTGATGGACTTATGAAGATGTATGTCGTTTTCTGACCCTTTCGCGGTGATTAATTAAGATCTATGCCGCTTTCTGACACGAAAGAAGGAGTGGTGGTGGTGGCATAAGAGGGAGGGGAGACATCATCATGACGTGTCAACATGCTGGGATCCAGGGCGAATGCCGCGTATCCGGATGCGGCACGTCTCGAATGTGTTAACTGTGCCATTACCTTGAGTTCCTCGAGATGGCACATGCCCCGCGCAATGTGCCAGGCGAACATCATGAGTTCCGCGCTGTCCGTGATCTGCGGCGACTTCTGCATGCTCAGGGTCCCGTCCTTGCCTACCGACACGTACTGCTCGTGCCAGAGCTTCCGGTTCCGTAAGTAGGTCAGTAGGTCACCCTCTTCGGCCAGCTCCATAATGATGTGAAGATTTCCTGCACAGACAACACGAGGATCGATTGATTGATTGGTTAGCTGGGTGGTCGATTTTGGATTAGTGTGCTGGAGCGACGACATGCAATGTCAGCTATAATGCAGACGGAATGACGTGCGGTTGAAAGCCATTTCGATCGGGGTCAGCCCTCCATCAGTAAACAAAAATGCAAGAAAATAACGAGGGGCGGTGGCTGTATTACAAAAAAAAAAAAACAAAAAAAAAAAAAAAAATTATTGTGCGATCGATGGATGTTTCTAGTAGTTCCAAAATACATACAGATCACGCATTTAGTGGCTACAGCCAGCCCAAATATGCATTGGGCAGAGGCTATCCCTGTATCAGCAGCACGCAGAAATGCACGGAGTTCACACATTCATTGGACTATATTCAGCGAGTCCGCTCTATCTGCAAGAGGCGTAAATTCCCATGAGCCCATGCCGTCAGAAATACACTTGGGGTCCAATAAAATTATAAATCTGTACATTGCAGAGGTGTGCTTCATTACAAACATCACCTTTCAAACGAGACACTGCCGGAGGCCATGTCTGGAGGCAGGCAGCATTGATTTCCATGAGCCCGTGCGACTGCAGTGGCACAATAACCCGTTCAGGTGACACACCACAGCAAGACATGGATCGAGCATGATAGTTCAAGGGTGGCGCCAGAATAGCTTGGCGCCTAAAGGCTTTGAACTATCATGCTCGCTCTGTCTCTACAATTGTAATACAGTCGTTCAGATGGCAACTTCAAAATTTAGGATTTCGGTCCTGGGGTAGAATGTGTTAAAACAAAAATTTCAATAATCTCTTCATTTCTCTTGTACGCAGATTAGGTGCCAAGCTATTCTGACACCACCCTTGAACAATCATGCTCGATCTGTCTCTAGAATTGTACTATAGTCCTTCCGAGGGCAATTTCAAAGTTTTGAGATTTTGGTTCTGGGGTAGAATGAGTTAATTCAAGACCTGGCAAGAAAGGCAAAGCCAATATGGCTCACGTGTATGACCTATTTACTAATGTGTGACATTTGCGACAATAAGTAAAGGGCTGGTGTCTGCACCAGCAAATCCATGTTTTCTCAAAATGTAAGCATTTTTCACACATCTGTCAACCCCCCCCCCCCCCTCCCCCCCCCCCCCCCCCCCCGTACCATTGAACTTTGCGATGAGTCGACTAAATTAGTATGCATAGGAAGGTCCTATCATCAGCTACCTTTGTGACAAATCTGATTGGAAAATTTGCAAAACGTTGATAGTACCTATCATTTATAAAATTTGGCATTTTACACACATTTGTCGGCCCCTTGTGACCCTTGAACTTTCTGTGGGATCAACCAAATTAGTATGCATAGAAAGGTCGTTCCATCAGGTATCTCTGTAGCAAGTTTGGGTTTGAAGTTGTAAATAGTATTTGATAAAAAAACATCTTTTGTCAAAATATGGTTATTTTGGACCTATTTTCTGAGCTTTTGTGACCATGACCTTTTAGAGGACTCATCCAAATTAGTATACATAGATAGGTTTTAAAATCAGGTATCTCTGTAGGAAGTTTGGGTTTGAAGCTATGAATAGTATTTGCGAAAAAGAAAAACATATTTTGTCAATATATGGCTATTTTTCACCTATTTCCTGAGCTCTTGTGACCCATGACCTTTTACGAGGGATCAACCAAATTAGTATGCATAGAAAGGTCTTACCATCAGGTATCTTTGTACCAAGCTTGGGTTTGAAGTTGTGAATAGTATTTGAGAAAAAATAAATTATGTCAAAATATAGCTATTTTTGACCTATTTCCTGATCCTCTGTGACCTTGACCTTTGTGAGAGGTCTCTTAAATTGGTATGCTTAGAATGGTCTTGCCACAAAGTATCTTTGGGCCAAGTTTGAAGACTGTGGCTTGAATAGTTTCCGAGAAAATGCCAAAGTTAAAGTTTACCACGGGCGACGGACGGACGACCACTGGCCCAAAACAAAACTCACTCTTGCTTCGCACGTGAGCCAAAAACCCTAGATGTCTTAGGGACGTGGATTCAAAGTGGTGTCAGCAAGAGGCATAGATCTTCATGGGTCCCGCAACTGCGGGGGCTCATGGGGATCTATACCTCTTGCAGTTTATCTCGGCACTGAACGGCAACACGCACACACACACACACACACACACACACACACACACACACACACACACACACACACACACACACACACACACACACACACACACACACACACAAATCAGGTGTGACGCTTGCAAATGAATGTATATCGAGTGTGAAATGTTCTGATGCAATGTACACATTTGACCTTTTAACGTAAAAATGTTTATTAAGATAATAAGAAGAGACAAAGTAGGAGGCAGATGGTATGATTCACTGTTCATAGGTCCTCATGAGCCTCTCTGCCTTTTTGAATACGTCGACTGGTCACATGACATTGAGTGAGTGAGAGATGAGCTAGTTACCGTCGTGTATGCAGGAGCCCAGCAGCCCTATAATGTTGGGGTGAGAGCCGACCAGCACCATCTGTTCCAACTCCTCTTGTAGAACCTTTCCCTCGTCCTCAAGGGCTCTGTCTGATAAAGCACAAAAACACATCATCATTTAATTTAATGTCGTCATCATCTTCATCGTCATCAACATCATCATCGTTTTCATCATCATCATCGTCGTCATCATCATCGTCACAATCATCATGATCGTCGGCGTCACCATCCTAATAGCCGTCATCATCATCATCGTCGTCGTCACCACCAACATAATTAGCATCATCATCATCGTCATCAACGTGGACTTTTGTCGTCTTCGTCATCATCATCATTTTTTTCTTACAAAGTGTTGAGAGCGCACCAAAACGTGTGACGAACTTTAGAAGTATGATGTGCGTCCATCGCGGGCGATGAGGACCACTGACATCCCTAACTACGTTGTGTCTAAAAATGTTATGTCCGGAGATGGCTGATAAGGCCAATCCGGGCACGGAGGTGCCTCCCACAGGTGGGACACACGTGAGATGGTGCAGCACTGGAGGTGCTTGCCGCTCGTTCTTTTCTCTGGAGACGCTTTCTCTTACCTTCAGTACGAAGACACGTTTATTCTCAGGAGCCACGCTACTTTGGCATTACCCTTTGGCCCTTACCTTGTTATGAAAAATTGAAAACAACCCAGGTGCAAGAGGTATAGATCATCATGAGTCCCCGCAGTTGCGGGGACTCATGAGGATCTATGCCTCTCGCTGAAACCGCTTTGTATCCACGTTCCTTTGGCGGATGGGGATCTTTGATGTGGAATTTGCAATGATTTCGAAAGCGCAAGCTGCGTCCACTGGCTTAAGGTCATAGCCTATCACAGAGTTGTTTTTTTTAGTTTTCAAAGGTCAGCGTATTAATGCGGCGTGGTCTTTACGAAAGACAGAGAGGGGAATTTAACACGTACGCTTGATACATTGTTCACGCGTGTCATCAGTTTTATCACATGAGACCAATTTGTCTCGCTATAAGCGCATTGCTTTGGTCGAGAATCTCTCTTGGCTGGACTTCGCGAACGAAGATTTTATAGGAGTTGCCCACGACGTCTGCAGGCTTGTTCGTGGCTGCGGAGGCCAATCCGGGACAGGCAGGTTCGACCGCAGTGGCTGCAGGGGAAGGTATGGCCAGAGTTCTGAGTTGCGGCATCTCTGTTCTTTCTCCTGAGCCGCTTGTCCTTAAGGCTAGCTCTGCGAGAGTCCTCAAAGGAGACAGCTGCCTTGTAAATAGTGGAGCGCCAGGTGTCACGGTCCACAGCAAGCGAAGACCACTGGTGGTGGTCGATTTGGCAGGCACTAAGTGACTTCTTGAGACAGTCTTTGTATCTCTTCTTTGGTGCCCCTCTGTCACGGTGTCCAGTAGCAAGCTCGCCGAACAGGGTGATCTTTGGTAGGCGATGATCCTCCATCCTGGAGACATGCCCCGCCCAGCGGAGCTGTGTCCGCAGCAGCAAAGCCTCGATGCTCACGGTTTCAGCCTGTTCAAGGACCTCGACATTGGTGACATAGTCACTCCAGTGAATGCCCAGGATGGTACGCAGGCAGCGCTGGTGGAAGCGTTCGAGGAGTCGTAGTTGGCTGCGGTAGAGGGCCCAGGACTCGGAACCATACAGCAGGGTGGTGAGGACCACAGCTCTGTACACGCTGATCTTGGTGCCTGTTTTCAGCTGTTGATTGTGCCACACCCGCTTGAAAAGTCGCCCGAAAGCGCTGTTCGCTTTTGCCAGCCTGCTGTCAAGCTCCTTGTCCAGCTTGGCGTCCGACGTGATAATGCAGCCAAGGTAAGTAAACTGGTGCACTGACTTTAGTTCAGACTCGCCGATGGTGATGTGAGGAGGGCGATACACTGTCTTGGGTGCCGGCTGATGGAGGACCTCTGTCTTTTTCAGACTGACCTCGAGTCCAAAGAGCTGGGCAGCGTCTGCGAAGCAGGACGTGATGCGCTGCAGGGCTCTCTCTGTGTGTGCAACGAGGGCAGCATCATCAGCAAAAAGCAGCTCACGGATCAGTTGGTCTAGGGTTTTCGTGTGGGCCTGCAGTCGTCTGAGGTTGAACAGGCTGCCATCGAGACGATACCTGATGTACACTGCATCGTCATCATCGAGGTCCACTGTGGCCTGCTTCAACATCATGCTAAAAAAGATGGTGAAGAGGGTCGGTGCCAGCACGCAGCCCTGCTTTACGCCGTTGAGAATGGGGAATGGTTCTGAGAGGTCATTGTTGAGTCTGACCTGACCTTGCTGGTCCTCGTGTAGCTGGACAATCATGTTGAGGAACTTTGGGGGACAGCCAAGTCGCTCCAGGATCTGCCACATGCCTTGCCTGCTCACAGTGTCGAACGCTTTTGTTAGGTCGACAAACGTTACGTACAGCCCTTTGTTCTGCTCGCGGCACTTCTCCTGTAGCTGTCTCAGCACAAAGACCATATCGGTGGTGCTCCTGTTTGCTCTGAAGCCACACTGGCCCTCTGGGAGTTGGTCTTCAGCGATGGCAGGTACCAGCCGATTCAGGAGCAGCCTTGCAAGGATTTTTCCAGCAATGGACAGCAGTGTAATTCCCCGATAGTTGGAACAGTCAGACTTCTCACCTTTGTTCTTGTACAGGGTGATAACGACTGCATCACGGAGATCCTTTGGTAGTGTTCCTTCCTCCCAGCAGCAGAGAAAGAGGTCATGGAGCTTGTTGTGCAGTGCTGTGCCTCCATGTTTCCAGATCTCTGGCGGTATTCCATCAATGCCTGCTGCTTTGCCACTCTTGAGCTGGTGGATGGCTGTGAGGGTCTCTTCAGCGGTGGGCGGTTCGTCCAATTCAACTTTTACTGGGAGCTGTGGGATTTGTAGGACGACTGCTTCTTGAACAGTGCGCTCAGCGCTGAAGAGGCTCTGAAAGTATTCCGACCAGCGGTTCAAGATGGAGGTATTATCTGTGAGGAGTGCCTGGCCATTCGCGCTTCGCAGGGGACTTTGTACCAGGTGCCTGGGGCCATACACTGCTTTCAATGCTTCGTAGAAGCCCCTGTAGTCACCATTGTCTGCGCAAAGCTGGGTCCTCTGTGCAAGTCTGGTCCACCACTCATTCTGGAGATCTCTGAGCTTGCGCTGGAGACTGCTGCAGACGAGGCGGAAGGCAGACTTCTTCACAGGGCAGGAAGGCTGGGCTAGGTGGGCCTGATGGGCGGCTCTTTTTTTTGCTAGGTGTTCCTGGATCTCTACATCGTTTTCGTCAAACCAGTCTTTATTCTTCTTTCTAGCGAAACCCAAGACTTCTGCAGAGGATTTTGCAATAGCAGTTTTCAGTTCTTCCCAAAGTGTTTCAGGGGAGGAGTCTGCTGGGTCCGCTGTGTCTTTGAGCCTGCGCTGTAAATCTGTCTGAAAGGCAGCTTTCACGTCGTCACGCTGAAGGCTCGCAACATCAAGCTTTTTCTTGGGGGGGCCCCATTTCTTGGGTTTTGGCTTGAAGTGGAGCCTGAGTTTGCAGCGGACAAGGCGGTGGTCAGTGTGGCACTCTGCGCTGGGCATCACTCTGGTGAGGAGGACGTCACTGCGGTCCCTCTGACGCACTAGGACATAGTCGATAAGGTGCCAGTGCTTGGAGCGAGGATGCATCCAGGTGGTCTTTCGACTGTCCTTTTGCTGAAAAGTAGTGTTGGTGATGACCAGTTGCTGCTCTGCACAGAACTCCAACAGTAGGCGGCCATTGTCATTGCAGTTCCCCACGCCATGCTTGCCGAGGACTCCTTTCCAGGCTTCAGAGTCCTGGCCCACTCTGGCGTTGAAGTCGCCAAGGATGATGACTTTGTCGTCTGCAGGGGTGCTCTGTATGAGGCTGCGCAGGTCAGTGTAAAACTTGTCCTTTTCAGCAGGCTCTGCCAAGAGGGTTGGGGAGTACACACTGAGAAGGGTGACGTGTTGCTGGTGTCTCAGTGGGAGGCGCATGGACATGATGCGGTCTGAATGACCCGTTGGTAGGTTTTCCAGCTTAGTCGCAATGGAGGTCTTGACCATGAAACCCACGCCTGAGAGCCGTCTTTCTGATGCAGTCCTGCCTGACCAGTAGAGGGTGTACCCAGCGCCAAGTTCTTGGAGGCTGCCTTCGTCCGGAAGGCGTACTTCGCTGAGCGCGGCGATGTCAATGTTTAACCTCCGCAATTCATGGGCAATGAGGGCGGAGCGACGTTCGGGGCGTCCGCTGTCTGCTTTGTCGAGCATGGTTCGGATGTTCCAGCATGCTACGTTGAGTCCGGTCGTGGTCGTCATCAGAGTGGATCCGTTATTCTTTCTTGTTTTTTGACCGCATGAGAAGATGCCCGTTGACCGCGGCTAGCCAACTGGGGTTGCGAGGGGACGAGCTTTGGTTAGGCCACCTTTTCTAGGCCCCTCTCCGTGTGGAGCAAGCAGTGCTGTCCCTAGAGAAGGCTGCTTGGTCGTTCAGGGTGTGCCGAGTGATGTTGTCATCCCCAGGTCAACATCAGGCGACCAATATCCTGAACCGCCTGCATGCAGGTTTGAGACTGCGGCTTCCAGTGACATCTTTCACCTGCCGTTTCGCCCCTCGCCCATCGCTACAGGACTTGGAATGGTCAGTGTCATGGTCCGTGGACGTTTCCTAAAGCCTGCGCGGTGGAGCTTTTTGGTGGAGTGCAGTGTGCGCAGTACTGGCCCCACCCTTTAAACCCTTGGTTCATCTGCCATGGCCTAGCAAGCTGGGACGATGGCATCGAGGTCCTCGGGTCGTAGGTTTTATATCAGACTGTCCTTGTCCTAGTCTCTGGCTCAAAAGCCTTCCCCGGAGACACGGGGGCTTTGATGTCAGGGGTTTCCTCCCTTAGCCTTTCCGCAGCCAAGCGGCCAGGCCTGCAAGGCAGCAGGCGACTCGTGGAGGGCGGGGTCGTCTATGTCCCGTGCAGATGTGAACATCTGCCCACTGCCCTGAGAGTCGAGAATATTCCAGTGTTTAAAATGGAGGGTAGAGTCAAAATGGTACAAGAGCACGTGGCTCGATCGAACGCTTATGAGCATGTACGTGAATTTAATGTACGTGAATTTAATTGCATGGAAATGAGGAGGTCCGTGGCGCCTGCCACCAATGCAAAAGGTCTGAGGTTCGATACCGGGTTCCGGCGTCGGACCTTTCTCCTCTAGTAACCTGTAAATGTCACCGTTAATTCGGGCGGACCGTCGGGGGTATTAATTTCAGCCCACTTATTAAATTTCAAAAATAAAATGATTTGAATTTCCAAAACCTTCAGTAGCTCGTTTGAGCTTGCCCTTAGCACCACGTGAATGTTTTGTGTTTATGTATGCGTGAATGAATGCGCATGATTCAAGTGAGCGTGCTTGTTGGGTTCATTGATTGTACATTGCTTAACGTCCCGACAGCAACAAGGCTTTCTCAGGACGTGCCTGCACTGCTTGTGAAAAAAAAAATAAACAGAACATTGAATGTATGTCGCCAGCCGGTCAAATACATTAAATAAACCTAACACATGGGGCCTAAATAAAGCTAAGACCATTTAGCAACACACATCCAATATCAAGAGCTACAGGCAGTGCAGACAGTAGGGAGAGTTTTAAAAAGGCAAATACAGGTGAATGGACCAAGGGTAGACAGAAACACATGCCCCAGAATAGAGAGAAAAACCCACCCTGCGGGGCTGACCAGGGTGACCCTGGGAACTAAAAAATACCTAACCCCACCCAAGTCCCCCAGGGCAGACCCGGGTGGGGGACTTGTTGGGTTCAGTTCGCGGCGGCGCTTTGAGCCGATATTCAATTGGGTAAAGCGCCTTTTTAATGCGCCGATTTATTTATTATTTATTAAAAGGTCCACACTCGCTTCCACCCAGTATCCAGGCAAGAGCGAGTGTACAATTATGAAACAAATTGAAACTTTCCATCAATGCCGTACACCAACATGTCTCAGAACCGTAAACCAAACTATTGAGAGTTCAATGGTTAACTGGTTATTAACCCCGTCACTGCCGAGAACAAAAGTGAACACGATCCAGCTGCACGAGACACAGATCCTCATTAACCCCCGCGACTGCCGAGGCTCAGGAGGATCTATGCCTCTTACTGAGACCAATTTGTTTCCATGTTTCTTGGACGGAATTTGCTTTTGGTCTTGAATGAACCAAGATTTCAGAAACGAAAATGTACGTGTGGCATGGAAGGGGTTAAGGCTGTTGACCATTATCGAGTGTCTTCATGAAAAGAAGGTAAGCTTAACCCATTCAGCCCTGACGCACTACAGCAGGAGGTGGGTTGACCATGATAATTCAAGGGTAGTGCCAGATTAGCTTGGCGCCTGTCGGCGCCAAGCTAATCTGGCACTGCCCTTGAATTATCATGGTCGATCCATCTCCTGCAAGTGGTACATAGTTATTAGATGACGCCTCCTAAATTTGGGAAATACGGCCGTCGGGCTGAATGCGTTAAAAATAGGCGTCAGTCATTCATTGCTAATTCCATCTGGCTGTTTTTATTCATAACCACACACTGCCTCGCTTTTTCGTTGATAAGGCATTATTCCCGCCAAACGCGACTAGAAATGGACTGCTATTGACCTTGTTCCCAGCCTTTCTAAACATCAATTTGGCATGAGCAGATGTCAATAAATTTATAAGCGCAAGAGGCCATTAATATGCATTTTCCCAATACTCGCCGACTTGCCGTAAACCTGGTTCTGCAAGTAACAGCGATGACACGAAATGATTACCCCCCTTGTAGGTGCAGCCACAGGTACAACAGTTCACGTGGCTCCACGCACAACAGGTTAACCCTTTGACTGCCATCTGACGCACATTTTGATTCGTATAATTCAACGCAAAAGAGCCCTAAGCTGTCCCAGGAACATGGATTCCACGCGGTGTCAGAGAGAGGCATAGATCCTCATGTGCCCCCGCGACTGCGGGGGCTCATGAGGATCAATGTTTCTTGTCCTGATGTGGATCGCGTTCACGTTTTCTTGGCAGTCGGAGGGTTTCAGAAGCAAGGATGCTGAATCGTGCTGTGCCAGTTTTCAAAGGCACGAAGCCGTACAGAACCGATCGGACAACGATCTCCACGCATCTGGCACGCACTCCGAAGCCTTAAAGGGACATACACCACAGCCTGGCTGTAGCTTCTATCTTTGAACGTGTCGACCAGAGCTATGGAGCGATTGTGGTCCTGTTGCAAACACTCCAAGATTTGCGTAACCAAAGTGTTGTGTTGGCAGAACAATGCATGTGGCCGGCGCCACTAAGCCGCTTTCTGACATTTGCTTTCCGGAGGAAAAATTGGGAGGGGAGAATTTGCACATGCACTTAAAACCTGCGTTGTGAAAGATAGTAAAAGACAAGTAGTCCTTTTGTGAAAAGCGAGATTTTCATTTTAATATAACGAAAATCCCGATTTTCACACTAATATTGCACATGCATTTACAACCTGCCCTGAGAAAAATGGTAAAAAGACATTATGCCAATTCTTTTTTTTTTCTTTTTTTTAAAATGAAAATCGAGATTTTCATTGTAATACAATCGAGTGTCTTCATGAAAAGAAGGTAAGCTTAACCCATTCAGCCCTGACGCACTACAGCAGGAGGTGGGTTGACTATGATAATTCAAGGTTAGTGCCAGATGAGTAATACAATGAAAATCGCGCTTTTCACAAACGTGCTTGATGTATTTTGCCCTCACAGGGCAGCTTTTATCATGCCCTGACACCCTGTACTAGGATCGCGATGGATTGCTCAGGATAGTTCACGAGCACTGCCGGATTAAGATGCCGCGTTTAGACAGGCGGCAAGCTTATCTTGTTTTACACCTGTTCAAACTGTAATGGTCAGACCATCCCCGCATGCAGTACACTCTCGACAACCCATTCACTGCCAGTGGGCGTAGATTATGTTTCTGAAATCTCTGTTAATTCAAAGCCAACGAGTCCCAGCCGCACGAGAAAGACAAGATACAAAATGATGTCAGCAAGAGGCATAGATCCTCATGAGCCCCCGCAACTGCGGGGGCTCATGAGGATCTATGCCTCTTGCAGTTGACCTGGGTCACGTTTTCTCGGCAGTGAAGGGGGTTAAAGGACGCATCCCACAGACTAACTGACCTAGATTCTAGCTTTTGCGCAACACGGTGACCAAAACTAAATATGGCGCTACCACATCCCGTTTCTCAGACAGTCACGTCGCTGTAAGAAAACCCATAAAAAGGTAACCTTTCAAGTTCCCTGGCAAACAACAGGCCCTGGTTTAGAACGTGCGTACTAATCTTTACCCAGAAAACGTGCTGTCGACGATTTATATAAATCAGCAATGGTTTACCCGCGCTAACCACACTTCCCGCGTACCACGTGCACATCGCAAGGGAGATATGACCGTCCGTGACAGCGTTTTTGTTCCAAATTAACCTTTCCACTTCTTAGCCGGGAAAAAAATCGAACAACACCCAACTGCAATAGGCAAAGAACCTCATGAGCCCCCGCAGATGCGGGGGCTCATGAGGTTCTTTGCTTCTTGCTGACCCTGTTCATACGAACATCAGTGTTCCTTGGAATGATGGGATTATTCAGCGAGAGGGAGTGGGATACGCGTATCTGATCAGTGCAGACGGAATGTCTTAGGTCAGCCCGTCAGTATTCACTGAAGCCAACATGCTCAGCACAAGCACCCGTCCCTGATGGCCAGTAGGCTCCGTGGGGCGTTAAACCCCAAAGAACAACAACAAAACAAGCACGTTTCAGTCAGTAGACATCTGAGGACTTAAATGAAGCTACGATAATTATACGTACACCGACATATTAATAGCACATGTAGAACATCCACAGATTCATAGCAACTGTAGAAAACGAGACGGAACCACTTTCCACAGTATTTGGTCATTATTTTAATTTTTCCGCCACCATTTCCTTTTTTTTTTCTTTTTCGGTGCACGTGCTCGCAGGTCCACGTGGCAATATTTTTTTTTCCAATGGCGAACGTAAATGGGGTCAGGAGCAAGTGTGTGTGCGCGCGCGTGATCTCTGCTTCGCAGTGTTCAAGCGACAGTGGTGCGCGATAGAGACGCCACATCACAATCTAATTGTCAAATACTGTCAAAGAAACATCGTGCAATGCTTCATTATGAAGGTAAAAAAACATAGTTACATACGTCCATTTTTGTGAACACGAGACTAAAAAAAACCCCAAAAAAACCACGGCTTCACAAAAATGGGCGTTCTGTTTTTTTTCTTCACTGACACACAAAACGCTGGTTTATGTCCAAACGGAAAGGGACGCCGTGAAATACTGCCCTATGAAGTAAAAGTGGTTATATCAGTTTTGTGGAAAACATAGTTACTTACGTCCATTTTTGTAAAAGCGAGATTTTCTTTGAAAATCTCGCTTTTACAAAAATGGACGTTCTGTGTTTTGCTTTCACTGGGCACACTACACAAAACCTAGTTTGTACGTCTTTCCAACGGAAACATAGGACACGTGCATGTTTGGCCCTTTGAACCCTGATATAGGCCGGCTACATCAAAATGTGGATCGACCATTAATTTTGAAGGATGTTGTCTTAAATAGCTTGGCTATAGGCGTCAGTTATTAGTTCCAGTGTAATGCTGGATACTATTCTGGCACTATCATTGAGCTGTGATGGTCGACCTCTCCGGCTCCTGAACGTTTATGAAGTCTTCAGAGGATAACTATAGACCCTTTCACGAAAGCTTTATACTTTTATGGCTTACATTTTGAGACCCTATTCTGCAAACAAGGTGTATTTAACCCCTTAACTGCCGGGGGGCAAGGCGAACGCCTTCCATCTACAAGAGATATAACTCCTCATGAGCCCACCAACTGCGGGGGCTCATGAGGAGTTATGTCCCTTGCTAGTCCTGTGTTCTTTGTGCCCACGTTTGGTCGTATTTCATTTGTGTCATTCACGCGAATGTCGGTCAGTGTGCAGTGATTTCAGGCGCGAAATCCGCGTCCGCTGACAGTCAAGGGGTTAACTCACAAAAAAGAAGTTGGATCATATGGATGAAAATGGACAGCGCGTTATCCACTTGGTCACATCCCCATGTCACGTTGTTGAAACCACCAGGACAAAGTGCGCACGTGAGGGCGTGCGAGGGCGATAGAGTGAGTTTGATAGGCAGGCAAACATCTTGAATCAACAAAGAGAGGCTTCTTTGAAAATTTAAATAAAACAGTTTGTTGAAGGAGTGTCCGTCTGATGTCGCATGGTGCTCCACAATGAAGCAGAAATTGTCAACTCATTCTACCCCAACACCGAAATCCCCAATTTTTGAAGTCGTCCTCCGAAAACTGTGTTGCAGTGCAGAACACAGATCGACCATAATAGTTCAAGGGTGATGCCCCGCAGTTGCGGGGGCTCATGAGGATCTATACCTCTTGCTGAAACCACTTTGTATTCATTGTCCTTGGAGGGCTGGGAATCATCGATGCGGAATTTAATGCAGTGACTTCAAAACACAATCTGCGTCCGCCGCCAGTGAAGCGGTTAAACCTCGAAATCTGCCTGCCTGCCTGCCTGTCCGTCCGTCCACCCATCGCATCCACCGCATCCATCCATCCATCCATCCACCCATCTTATTACCTTTCAGGCGTTTCACAGCCACGGGGATGGTTTTCTTTACGTTGTTCTGGATGCAGAAGATGACGCCCTCGTGCACTTGCCCGAAGGCCCCCCTGCCCAGCAGCCGCCCCACCCGCACCCGTCTGATGTGCAGTCGCAGCTCAAGAGGAGCCAGGGTGACGATGCCCTGGTCTATGTTAACACCAAGCACGTGGTGGGTCACGTCCTTGGAAAGAAACACACAAAAACATAAACCAAGAAAATTACTTTCCTGCTGGGACAGACGTACGGGATCATCTGTACGTCTCAATGGCTTCCTCCACATCTATATTCTTATGATCTATGCCTCTTGCTGACCTCGAAGAGGGTAGCAAGTGATCATAGGTCCTAAAGAACATAGATGTGAAGGCGACCAGCGAGAGGCACAGTTGAGAGTCAGTCATTCATATCCATGTCCCTCAGAACATCCAAGCCACTATCAAGAGGTAATCTACAATGAAGGTGGGTGGTGATAAATTCTCGCAACAAAATGACTGTGCCATGAGGGACACCATCCCTTGTGCCCTGCGCCAATGTTCCTTATAACAATAGCGCCAAATTACTACGTGGGACGGACAGTAATTCCGAATTGTCGTTTAAGCAGCTTATCTTGGACGTAACCCCAATGCCGAACGCGGATTGGCGGTAATTTCCGTGATAGGAAGTTTACATTTGGGAGATTATAGGTCTATTTACCACCTTTTAAGAACGAGGACAGAAGCGCGATAATGACTGGCTGGGAAAGATAGTCAGCTAGAAAAAGATTTTGTTTACCCCCAGTAGTATAGTGCCAGTCAGCGGGGGCTCATGAGAATGTATGGCTCTTGCGTGTAACATAATCCGGGCCAACAAAATTGTGTAAAACAACAATAAAATATAACATTTCACTGAGCTGACAAATCTGACGGATTTGCGAGTCATACAAGACCGTCTGGAAGAAGAATATATTTTCATGAGACCCTGCAGTAGCAGGGGCTCATGAGAATATATACCTCTTGTTATTTAGGGTTAGACTCAATTATATCATAAGTTTGAGGCACTCAGTCTTTTTTCATTTGCTGTATGACTGTCACGTGCTTCTAAAAAGATAATAATCTTGACGGTCACGTCCATTGTTCTTGCTCTGAAGAGATAATGTCTAAACTTATCACGTCTAACTTTGCTGAACAAGAAAACAAGTTCTACGACTTTTTTCTGCTAGATATCGATTCAGCTATATACTTTGAGAGTGATGAAGAGTCGCGCCTCAACTCCGCCCCATCCCCTCCCCCTTCCTTGCTGTCCCAATGTCCCAACCTCATTCCTTGCCCCCACCCCCTCCCCTCTCCTCACTCTCTTATCGCCGCCTCCCGTCCTTCCCCTTTCGTCCTTTATCTCGCTACGTCGCCGACAGTGAATGCCAGTTAGTCAGGAGAGTTTTGAACGTGGACAGGTCAAGCGTTTTCAAGATGCATGCAGTTCAGCTAATGTGCTGATCAGACAATGCAAAAGAGCGCTGAATATTACAGAATATTTGAGTGGCACGCGATTGCAGCCTTAATTAATGTGATGATTCTGTTCACAGACTTTGTTGCTTTTGATTGTGACCCTTATTTTCCTTTCCAATTAGACACACACGCTCATTACAGTAACCGAAAAATAGGCCAACATTAAAATGAACTCAGAAGTTAATGGAAAAAAGTACACCGCATAATTCACAAATGCCAACCCAACCTCTACACTCACCCACCCATCTTGAGCCCACGCAGTTGCGGGGGCTGAATCTATGACTCTTGTAGATGAATTGTTTTCACTTTTACTCGGCAGAGAAGAGGATAATTTTTTTTTCAGAAACGTATTTGGGGCGCACTTTCCCACAGATATATGCAGAGATCTGCAAAACATGGACATTGCAACATTACATAAAATGCATCTCTCTAATGTCTTCACTTAACATTTTTACAATCAAATCTACATACAATGTCCATCCGTATGATATACAACTCTAAAGTAGGTGAAATCAGCACCCAAGACTCTGAACCGAGTAGATGGCCAGTCTAACTTTTATTTTCGACGCGTCTAAATTTTGATACTCTCTTGTTTATTCCAATTGGACACCAGTTCCCTTTCTCCTTCTCTCATAAGAATTAACCCATTAGGGTGCCATATTACGATAAAAGGTCTTATGCTCGAAAGCCTGTTGTTGTACAGGTATAACCTTTGCGTGTTCCTCTGACGAAAGTAGAAAGGTTTTGCGTGCGTGGTCCAAATAATTCCTGAAAGGGTTACCAAATGTTTACGCAAAGAGCATACTAATTCCTCGTGATGAACGTTACAGTAAATTAAAAATATTTAAGAACAAAACAAGATGGTATGAACCATAACCCACAAAGTCCGTGTCCGTGCGTGAGCGCGCGCGCTCCAAACATCTCCAAGAGGCACGCTTGTGTATGTGTGAGAGAGAGAGAGAGAGAGAGAGAGAGAGAGAGAGAGAGAGAGAGAGAGAGAGAGAGAGAGAGAGAGAGAGAGAGAGAGAGAGAGAGAGAGAGAGAGAGAGAATAAGAAGAAGAATAAGAATAAGAATACTTTATTATCTCGAAAAGAGAAATTCGGTTGTGGTACATTTATAACAAATAGAACAAACAAGACATGAAAACATTATAACATAATTATGAGCATTTTCTCCCTGCACTTGCACAGCTACAAATTCCAAATGGAGATAAGTAAACACTACATTATCTTTACACATAACTCTTACACATCTCACTCATAAACATCTTTTATGAACTGAACTGAGCGGCACTTACACATTCATACCCACCTCTACACATGCATACATAATACGCGTGTTTCAACCTAATCCTAACCCTCACTGCTTATTATACAAACGTCTCAATACATTATTACACATTATTACACAAACTGCGTAATTAAAATCTACCTTAGTGAAATAATTAGTGGGTAAACACACCGTAACAAAAATCCCAATATGTCCATTTCACCACCAAATAAAACACAATATAATCACTTATCTAAAATCAACAAGCTCCATTCCTACTGATTGCTCAGGTAAAGAGGGATAGGGGGAGGAGTTAGGTTTGGGTATGCGTGGTGGTCTACAAATTGCTTAGAGTGATGGATTTGGGGATGAGACTGTGCTGCTTAATTTATTCACACACTCTACAACAAGATACAGACTGACCATGATAGTTCAAGGCGCCAAGCTATTCTGGCACCACCCTTGAACTATCATGGTTTATCTGTCGCCTGAACGGAAAATCTTTATCAGAGGACAACATGCCATTCGGTCTCATGATACTAATTAAGTCAATCGTTTTCGCACTCTAAGCAGCATAGCAGCTCGATCTGAAACGATCTTTTTTAGCATGATGTTGAAAGCAGGCCACAGTGGACCTCGATGATGACGATGCAGTGTACATCAGGTATCGTCTCGATGGCAGCCTGTTCAACCTCAGACGACTGCAGGCCCACACGAAAACCCTAGACCAACTGATTCGTGAGCTGCTTTTTGCTGATGATGCTGCCCTCGTTGCACACACAGAGAGAGCCCTGCAGCGCATCACGTCTTGCTTCGCAGATGCTGCCCAGCTCTTTGGACTCGAGGTCAGTCTGAAAAAGACAGAGGTCCTCCATCAGCCGGCACCCAAGACAGTGTATCGCCCTCCTCACATCACCATTGGCGAGTCTGAACTAAAGTCAGTGCACCAGTTTACCTACCTTGGCTGCATTATCACGTCGGACGCCAAGCTGGACAAGGAGCTTGACAGCAGGCTGGCAAAAGCGAACAGCGCTTTCGGGCGACTTTTCAAGCGGGTGTGGCACAATCAACAGCTGAAAACAGGCACCAAGATCAGCGTGTACAGAGCTGTGGTCCTCACCACCCTGCTGTATGGTTCCGAGTCCTGGGCCCTCTACCGCAGCCAACTACGACTCCTCGAACGCTTCCACCAGCGCTGCCTACGTACCATCCTGGGCATTCACTGGAGTGACTATGTCACCAACGTCGAGGTCCTTGAACAGGCTGAAACTGTGAGCATCGAGGCTTTGCTGCTGCGGACACAGCTCCGCTGGGCGGGGCATGTCTCCAGGATGGAGGATCATCGCCTACCAAAGATCACACTGTTCGGCGAGCTTGCTACTGGACACCGTGACAGAGGGGCACCAAAGAAGAGATACAAAGACTGTCTCAAGAAGTCACTTAGTGCCTGCCAAATCGACCACCACCAGTGGTCTTCGCTTGCTGCGGACCGTGACACCTGGCGCTCCACCATTTACAAGGCAGCTGTCTCCTTTGAGGACTCTCACAGAGCTAACCTTAAGGACAAGCGGCTCAGGAGAAAAAACAGAGATGCCGCAGCTCAGAACCCTGGCCATACCTTCCCCTGCAGCCACTGCGGTCGAACCTGCCTGTCTCGGATTGGCCTCCGCAGCCACGAACAAGCCTGCAGACGTCGTGGTCAACTCCTATAAAATCTTCGTTCGCGAAGTCAAGCCAAGAACGGAAAATCTTTATCAGATGACAACATGCCATTCGGTCTCATGATACTAATTAAGTCAATCGTTTTCGCACTCTAAGCAGCATAGCAGCTCGATCTGAAACGATCCCGTCGATTGTTTGTAGAGTGTTTCGACCCCTTCATTACAAAATAAACTGAACTGACAGACCCAGGGGCGGATCTGGGGGTAGAAGGTTTTCCAGGGGTTCCGCCCCCCCCCCCCCCGACCCAAAATTCTTTAAAATGTTATTACAAAGTTTCTTTTTGGGGTGTTTGCCCCTCCCCCCCCCCCTTCTATGTTTGATTTTTGGGCGAACTGTAACACACACACGCTACGTACACCATCCCCTCACCCGTCCTGTTATTTGATACACACGCGCCTTCTCACGCTACCCCCCCCCCTCCCACCCCCCTTTTTGTTTAAATTTTTGGCCACTGGAGGAAGGTCTAGCGTCGGGGAGGCCTTCTGTGTCCCGTTGAAGGCCCTAAACAAAAAGTTGAGTTAGTTTGTTATTGTTATTATTGTTATTATTAGGTCTTAAAACATGATGTAAATGCAGTTTTAAAGTAATCTTAGTTAAAAAGTCACACAGGTCAATCGTACATGTCTACAGATTTTGGAAGTCCATAAGAGCAGTCAGATTTACATAGAATACAGTTTTATATTTTGTAAAACAAATTGGCTTCCTTTAGAAAGCTGAAAATTTTGTCCGGGGGGACGTCCCGAAACAAAACCTTCAAAGAGTCTGCTGTATAGTGTTTCCGCCTGATATCGATTTAGGTCAGCACATGATGTCAATAAAAGTGCTTCACCGAAAACGAGAATCTGTGCCTCTTGCTGGCACCACTTTGTATCTATGTTCCTTTGACGGTTGTGGGGCTTTGGCGTCGAATTAACAAATTTCAGAAACTCTATCGGCGTCCGCTGGTTTTGCAAGTGGTCACAAAGTAATGTCTTCAGTGTCATTTCAACTTTATTTAGAGCCTTTTTTGCCCGAAAGATCTTAAATTGCTCATTTTTTATGAGAACAACTCGATTATTTGCGTAAACATTGCATGCGACCCTTTTGCGATTAATAATAATAATATAATAATAATGAGTATTTGTATAGCGCCTAACCTCAGATTAGAGCTCTAGGCGCTTAACAAAAACTAATTGTACAAAAATAACTGATCACAAAAAACGCAATTTACAAAAAGTACTAAAACAAAATACAACGCACTCTGTAAACAAGCTATAAAGACACCATCAAAAGTGCCACGCTTATGGACTCATACTCGCATTCACGCACGCGCGCGCGCGCACGCACACACACACACACACACACACACACACACACACATACACACACACACACAACACACACACACACACACACACACACACACACACACACACACACACACACACTCACTTAAGTGGGCTATGCACGTAATAACCATGTCGGTAAAGGAGTTACCCCCGTCTCCGCTGTTGACGTAGATTATATTTTTGCGATCTTTATTAATTCAACGCCAAATAGTTCCAGCCGTCCCAGAAACATGGATTCAAATTGGTGTCAGGAAGAGGCAAAGATCCTTAAGAGCCCCCGCAACTGCAGGGGCTCATGAGGATCTATGTCTCTTGCAGTTGGATCTTGTTCCCTTTTCTTGGCAGTGAAGGCGATAAGAAAGAGAAAATTTAAAAAAGCTAATTGAAAACAAGCTCCAAGTCCCAGAAGATGAGTACAGTACGTACTCGTACAGTCGTGACATTTTCAAAATTTAGCCTGCGTCAGCCAGAAGATGCATCGACCATGATGGTTCAAAGGCAGTGCTTTATTATCTTCGAGGTGCCTTAACCCTTTCACTACCTATGGACGCAGATTCTGTTCATGAAATCAACGCCAAAGATCCCCAATCCCTCTGTCCAACACGGATACACAGTGACGTTAGCAAGAGGCATAGATCCTCATGAGCCCCCGCTTCGCTTATGCGGGGGCTCATGAGGATCTATGCCTCTCAGTGCAGTTGGGTTGTGATAAGTTTATTATGGGCAGCGAATTTGGCGCATCGCACCTCCTGCCACTGGAGTCAGTGGTATGCGAGGTGTCGAGAACGGCAGCGCCCGCTAGACAGACTTGCAAGGACATGAGAGACCGTTCCATAGTGGGGCATACCGATATTAGCACGCCATCTCACTGCACTGTATCCCTTTTGCGGGAGTGGTAGTACATGTACTCCCCAGCTAGTGTAGTAGTACTCCCCAGATAGACCCACCTGCAGCGTACGCCACAAGTACGCTTCCAATCAAATTGAGATGTTGGGCTGAGCGGAAAGATCCAGTCTTGCGGACTGACCAGACTGAACTGAGCTGAACTGCTGCGATGATTTCCTGTCTAAGGAAACATGACCTAACCGCTAATACAAACTGCGCCTTTTTCTTCAGGAAGTAGTGATACCACAGTAAATCGTTTAACAACAGTCAGAAATAAGATTTCTTTTTGGCAGTTGCCGGAAATCGGGCTTTTGGAAGGTCTTGGGGGTGGGGGGAGGGGGGGGGGAATCATTAGTACGGAGTCGCCGCATACATTCTCAATCTCACCAGCCCACGCAGTCGCGGTAGCTCAACTCATGAGAAATAATTATGCCTATTGCAGGCGGAGAAGCTGTAGATAAAAGTTACAAAACTGTTCGTACGCGTATTATCTCTTTCGCAGCGAGTGGAGGCAGACTGTGTTTCTGAATTGAAATCTTTGCTAATTCAACACCAAGGTAGGATCCCGATACGGTCTTACAAGGAACATAATTGCAAAGTGGTGTGAGCAAGAGGAATAGATCCTCATGAGCCCCCGCAACTGCGGGGGCTTATGAGGATCTATGCCTCTTGCAGTTGGATTGGTTTTCACATTTTTCTCGGCAGGAAAGGGGTTAATTACCGGCTTTTTTCCCCCCAAATTTGAGTATCCCATGCCTGGCAGTCATCGATACTATGAAGAAGGCAAAACATTGAACAGTCGAAAGACCACCTGGATGCATCCTCGCTCCAAACACTGGCACCTTATCGACTATGTCCTAGTGCGTCAGAGGGACCGCAGTGACGTCCTCCTCACCAGAGTGATGCCCAGCGCAGAGTGCCACACTGACCACCGTCTTGTCCGCTGCAAACTCAGGCTCCACGTCAAGCCAAACCCAAGAAATGCCCCCCCCCCCCCCCCCAAGAAAAAGCCTGACGTTGCCAGCCTTCAGCGTGACGACGTGAAAGCTGCCTTTCAGACAGATTTACAGTGCAGGCTCAAAGACACAGCGGACCCAGCAGACTCCTCCCCTGAAACACTTTGGGAACAACTGAAAACTGCTATTGCAAAATCCTCTGCAGAAGTCCTGGGTTTCGCTAGAAAGAAGAACAAAGACTGGTTTGACGAGAACGATGTAGAGATCCAGGAACACCTAGCAAAAAAAAAAAAAAAAAAAAGAGCCGCCCATCAGGCCCACCTAGCCCAGCCTTCCTGCTCTGTGAAGAAGTCTGCCTTCCGCCTCGTCTGCAGCAGTCTCCAGCGCAAGCTCAGAGATCTCCAGAATGAGTGGTGGGCCAGACTTGCACAGAGGATCCAGCTTTGCGCTGACAATGGTGACAACAGGGGCTTCTACGAAGCACTGAAAGCAGTGTATGGCCCCAGACACCTGGTACAAAGTCCCATGCGAAGCGCAAATGGCCAGGCACTCCTCACAGATAATACCTCCATCTTGAACCGCTGGTCGGAGTACTTTCAGAGCCTCTTCAGCCCTGAGCGCACTGTTCAAGAAGCAGTCGTCCTACAAATCCCACAACTCCCAGTAAAGGTTGAATTGGACGAACCGCCCACCGCTGAAGAGACCCTCACAGCCATCCACCAGCTCAAGAGTGGCAAAGCAGCAGGCATTGATGGAATACCGCCAGAGATCTGGAAACATGGAGGCACAGCACTGCACAACAAGCTCCATGACCTCTTTCTCTGCTGCTGGGAGGAAGGAACACTACCAAAGAATCTCCGTGATGCTGTCGTTATCACCCTGTACAAGAACAAAGACGAGAAGTCTGACTGTTCCAACTATCGGGGAATTACCCTGCTGTCCATTGCTGGGAAAATTCTTGCAAGGCTGCTCCTGAATCGGCTGGTACCTGCCATCGCTGAAGACCACCTCCCAGAGGGCCAGTGTGGCTTCAGAGCAAACAGGAGCACCACCGATATGGTCTTTGTGCTGAGACAGCTTCAGGAGAAGTGCCGCGAGCAGAACAAAGGGCTGTACGTAACGTTTGTCGACCCAGCAAAAGCGTTCGACACTGTGAGCAGGCAAGGCATGTGGCAGATCCTGGAGCGACTTGGCTGTCCCCCAAAGTTTCTCAGCATGATTGTCTAGCTACACGACGACCAGCAAGGCCAGGTCAGACTCAACAATGTCCTCTCAGAACCATTCCCTATTCTCAACGGCGTAAAGCAGGGCTGCGTGCTGGCACCGACCCTCTTCACCATCTTTTTTTGCGTGATGCTGAAGCAGGCCACAGTAGACCTCGATGATGACGATGCAGTGTACATCAGGTATCGTCTCGATGGCAGCCTGTTCAAGCTCAGACGACTGCAGGCCCACACGAAAACCCTAGACCAACTGATTCGTGAGCTGCTTTTTGCTGATGACGCTGCCCTCGTTGCACACACAGAGAGAGCCCTGCAGCGCATCACGTCCTGCTTCGCAGACGCTGCCCAGCTCTTTGGACTCGAGGTCAGTCTGAAAAAGACAGAGGTCCTCCATCAGCCGGCACCCAAGACAGTGTATCGCCCTCCTCACATCACCATTGGCGAGTCTGAACTAAAGTCAGTGCACCAGTTTACTTATCTTGGATGCATTATCACGTCGGACGCCAAGCTGGACAAGGAGCTTGACAGCAGGCTGGCAAAAGCGAACAGCGCTTTCGGGCGACTTTTCAAGCGGGTGTGGCACAATCAACAGCTGAAAACAGGCACTAAGATCAGCGTGTACAGAGCTGTGGTCCTCACCACCCTGCTGTATGGTTCCGAGTCCTGGGCCCTCTACCGCAGCCAACTACGCCTCCTCGAACGCTTACACCAGCGCTGCCTGCGTACCATCCTGGGCATTCACTGGAGTGACTATGTCACCAACGTCGAGGTCTTTGAACAGGCTGAAACTGTGAGCATCGAGGCCTTGCTGCTGCGGACACAGCTCCGCTGGGCGGGGCATGTCTCCAGGATGGAGGATCATCGCCTACCAAAGATCACCCTGTTCGGCGAGCTTGCTACTGGACACCGTGACAGAGGGGCACCAAAGAAGAGATACAAAGACTGTCTCAAGAAGTCACTTAGTGCCTGCCAAATCGACCACCACCAGTGGTCCTCGCTTGCTGTGGACCGTGACACCTGGCGCTCCACCATTTACAAGGCAGCTGTCTCCTTTGAGGACTCTCGCAGAGCTAGCCTTAAGGACAAGCGGCTCAGGAGAAAAAACAGAGATGCCGCAACTCAGAACCCTGGCCATACCTTCCCCTGCAGCCACTGCGGTCGAACCTGCCTGTCCCGGATTGGCCTCCGCAGCCACGAACAAGCCTGCAGACGTCGTGGGCAACTCCTATAAAATCTTCGTTCGCGAAGCCAAGAGAGAATCTTTCGCAGCGAGTGGAGGCAGACTGTGTTTCTGAATTGAAATCTTTGCTAATTCAACACCAAGGAAGGATCCCGATACGGTCTTACAAGGAACATAATTGCAAAGTGGTGTGAGCAAGAGGAATAGATCCTCATGAGCCCCCGCAACTGCGGGGGCTTATGAGGATCTATGCCTCTTGCAGTTGGATTGGTTTTCACATTTTTCTCGGCAGGAAAGGAGTTAATTACCGGCTTTTTCCCCCCCAAATTTGAGTATCCCATGCCTGGCAGTCATTGATACTATGAAGAAGGCAAAACATTGAACGGGTGTCTGGACTGAAAAGTCAGAACTTTCCCAAACGAAAGCACACTGGTTCTCTCACTGGTCAGCGGTAGAAAATAAAGGAAAAACGACCAGTGTGAGGCGAGAGTCGCCCCAGATGACAAGCCGGGGTTGCTCGAACTCGTCTAAAGTAGGTGAGGACCTTTGGCAGCAACACATTTCTGAGTTAATTTCATTTGTGTAGGAGCTCTTAGGACAACAGTATCAGAGAGAGAGAGAGAGAGAGAGAGAGAGAGAGAGAGAGAGAGAGAGAGAGAGAGAGAGAGAGAGAGAGAGAGAGAGAGAGAGAGAGAGAGAGAGAGAGAGAGAGAGAGAGAGAGAGAGAGAGAGAGAGAACGATCGAACGAACGAACGAAAGAAACTTTATTTTCCAAGGATTGACATATTAGGCGCGCAGGCCTTTCTTACAATCTGTCCTTGCTAAACTACTTAAGGAACACCAACCAAACAACAAAAACTAACTAATAATAAGCGTCAGACACACGCATACACACACGCACGCAGACACACATATACATGTACTCGTGCACATGCGCACTTTTGTACATACACATACACACGTATGTGCGCACATAATTATCTATAAGTAGGTATGATATTTTGTGTACTATCAAAAACAAGGTAGAAAACTGAACAAACAATTTGGAGGCTAGATGAAAAAAAATATATAAACATGAAGTCAGAGAGAGAGAGAGAGAGAGAGAGAGAGAGAGAGAGAGAGAGAGAGAGAGAGAGAGAGAGAGAGAGATTGATTGTACATTGCTTAACGTCCCGACAGCAACAAGGCTTTCTCAGGACGTGCCTGCACTGCTTGTGAAAAAAAAAAAAAAAACTAAACAGAACATTGAATGTATGTCGCCAGCCGGTCAAATACATTAAATAAACCTAACACATGGGCCTAAATAAAGCTAAGACCATTTAGCAACACACATCCAATATCAAGAGCTACAGGCAGTGCAGACAGTAGGGAGAGTTTTAAAATGGCAAATACAGGTGAATGGACAAAGGGTAGACAGAAACACATTCCCCAGAATAGAGAGATAAACCCACCCTGTGGGGCTGACCAGGGTGACCCTGGGAACTAAAAAATACCTAACCCCACCCAAGTCCCCCAGGGCAGACCCGGGTGGGGCAAAGAGAGAGAGAGAGAGGGGGAGAGAGAGAGAGAGAGAGGAGGGAGGGAGGGAGGGAGAGAGAGAGAGAGAGAGAGAGAGAGAGAGAGAGAGAGAGAGAGAGGAGGGAGGGAGGGAGAGAGAGAGAGAGAGAGAGAGAGAGAGAGAGAGAGAGAGAGAGAGAGAGAGAGAGAGAGAGGATTAACCTCTTTACTGCTGACAAAAATTGAACACGATCCAACTGCAAGCGACTTAGATCCTAATGGCCCCCGCCACTGTTGGGGCTCATGAGGACCTATGCCTCTCAGACCAGTGTGTATCCATGTTTCTTGGACGGTATTGGCATTTGGTCGTGACTTTCAGAAACAAAAGGATTTCAGAAACAAAAATATGCGTACAGTGGCAGATACGGGGTTAAAGGAACTAGCATTCGGAAACAACACTTTAATTGTCTTCAAAAACCCTTCGCTGACAGAGATCACAAAATTCGCGCCTCAAACCCAACAAAAGCGTTACAAACACAGATGTAAATGAGACAAAATAAGGCATAAAAAACATAGGGATAAGAAGAGACATAAACCCTCATAAGCCCCCGCGACAGCGGGGGCTCATGAGGGTTTATGTCTCTTGCAACTGCATGGGTAGCGTTCGCCTTGCCCCGACACTTACGGGAGTTAAAGGAACTAGCATTCAACGTAGAGTTGCAGGATTTTTTTTTTTTTTTTTTTGCAGTAATTTTGCAGTAATTATTGGTGGTGCACTTCCTTCCGGTACCTAATATTGATCCTGTTGAGACAGTGACGTCACTACCTCGTCAAAATGACGAAGGAATAATGGCCCTGTTTCAACAGGATACATTCACCTCTCATCTCGGCTTCATTTTCCACCGCAAAGCCCGTTCTTCTCTCACGCTCAAAACATTCAAAACTATTTAATTTTAAAGACCTTTCATTTCTTGTATGTAGAATATCAGCTTTTAACTTAATCAGGGAAGGGTTGGATCAAGGTGATCTGGTAAATACATCCCAACAGAAGGAGAAAAAAAAGCACCCTTAGGAATACAGTTACAACACAAGTAATTAACCCGTTTAGTGCCAACTGGCGCAGACTGTGCTTTTACTATCTAAGACAAAACACTGAATCCCTAGATGTCCCAGGAAATCTAGTCAAAGTAGTGTCAGCAAGAGGCATGGATCCTCATGAGCCCCCGCAACTGCGGGGGCTCAAAGGGATCTATACCTCTTGCAGTTGGGTGGTGTTCAATTCTTCAGGGCATTGAGCAGGTTAATATTTCGGTTTTCGGGTCTTGTATGTATGTATGTTTATTTTGAAAAAGGGTTTTAGTCATAACAAACAAGTATACGATTTGCACCTTAACTTTTCGTGAAGGAAAGATGTACCTTATTTGTCTGGGCAAGGTCGTCTAGTGCATTAATTATTTGTGTAAGGCATGCAGATTAATTCCTTGTGTAATAATAATAATAATAATAATAATAATAATAATAATAATAATAATAATAATAATAATAATAATAAAGGAGATTTGTTAAGCGCTTATTCTAAAAGTAGCTCTAAGCGCTGATACAATGAACAGGCTAACAGCTAACACGCACACACACAACATACGCACGCGCGCACACACACACACACGACACACACACACACACCACACACACACACACACACACACACACACACACACACATGACAGTGGTGATGAATTGTGCATGCCTGGGGAAAGGAACTAGTGAAAGGCAGCGTTGTAGAGGTGGGTTTTGAGAAGTGATTTAAATGAGAGCGTTTGACAGTTACGGACAGGGGCGGGAAGTGGCGGGGCCAAGATGGGAGACGGCACGGCCGCCACGTGTTTTACATATGAAATTGGGAAGTCGTAATTTACGTGTCAGAGGAAGAGCGGAGGGTGCGAGATGGAGTATACAGATAGAGTAAGTCAATAATGAAACTGCCTGCTGAGTATGAGCTAGTGTATGCCTGCAGACTGGAGTACGTGAACTTTTCTTTAACTAATTATTTCGTTGCGATCAAGTTGTTCGGTCATTGTTGAGCCACAAAGCGCTCCGGGCCAGCTTTTCTGTGGGGAAAGCTGTCTGATTGTAAACCCCTTTCCTTAGAGTCCGAAATAGCTCAGGCGGTTAAACGCCAGAGCAGGAGAGCGAAGGGAATCGCCGGGTCGTGGGTTCGAATCCCGTCCTGGCCCCGGTAGCTGGACTCACAATCCAGGGGGAAAAACGGATATGTTCAATAGCATGTCCGTTGAAAGGTCCTGGTAAATCAAAGTGGCACAGTTGGAGTGCGCCTAAGTTGATCAGTGTTCAGGTCGTACTCCATAGGCAATAGATTTCTCTGTCCCCCATAACCCGCCCGTCAGGGTCGTCCATGATCACCTCGGTGCTGTGGACGTTAAACCCGAACTAATCAACCAACCCCTTTAGTCCTGCCAACGGACGTACATTTTGTTTCTGAAATCTGTGTTCACTGAAAGACCAAAAGTTACAACTGTCCAAAGAACATGGACACAAAGTGGTCTCAGAAAGAGGCATAGATCCTCATGAGCCCCTTGCATTAGCGGGGGTTGATGAGGATCTACGCCTCTTGCGGTTGGGTCGCGTTCAGTTTTTTCTCAACAGTGAAGGGGTTAATTGGTAAGCCTTTCATTGACGTCTTTGCAACCGTCACTGCCATCCGGCTGATTAACATAATCTGCCTGAGGCACGCAGATGTGAATTGTGTCAGCGATTCAAGAGCACCCATACATTGAGGTTGTCCCTTGTGCGGCTCACTGTGCTTCGCTGTTAACAAAAAAATCTTTCTACTTAAGAGACAGAAATACAAAATTTAAAAAAAAAATCAACAAAACGAAACAACANAACCCTACCTTTCCCTCCAAATGCACATGATTTTTTTTGCTCTCTGAATTTCACTTGTTCACGCACACGGAGAGGAGAGAGGATGGGGAGGAGTAGGAGGAGAGAGAAATGAAATGAAATGACATGAAATGAAACTTTATTTCTCAAGGATAAATGATTAGGTACACAGACATTTTTTTAATCATGTCCTTGCACACGCACTCACACAACACTCACACGCGCGTAATATAAAAGACAATACACTGTATTGTCTTTAGTAATATATAAACCTAATTAAAATGGAAAGGCAAAACGTGATCATCGAAAGGCTAATTTAGCAGTCACGCGAAAGTCCGTATGTGTATGTGTGTGCGTGTGTGTGATGGTGTGTGCGTGTGTGCGTATGTCAAACAACATAATCTCCGAAGTTTGCGTAAGTACAACATTGAAATTAAGGGAGATGCTTCATCCAGTGGGTGCCTAGATGCCTCTCCGATCATTTCGAAATTGAACGTCTCATTGAGGATTTAAATGACCGTTTATAGGAAGGCGGTTGACCCACATTAGAGTCCGTTATTTTCATTATATTCACTTGCGGTGTTGGATATAGCCGGATTGGAGAATGACATTGGATGAGTTCGTTAGCCAGTTGTGTATATTTTGAACTTTTTCAGAAAAATCATATTATTTCTATGAAGAAATGTTTTAAAGTAAACAAGATGGGATGAACCATAACCCACAAAGTCCTTTCTATATGAGAGCAGTCTTCGCTGTCAAGATTCTCTACCTTTTGTCTTTGACTTGATACTGATGTTTAAATATCTCCTTTTGAAAAAGCCTTGCAGATGTGACAATGCGTTATAGTAAACTCTATAAGGGGGCGCGCGCAGTGCAGACTCGTCATTGGTTTGTCAAACGTCATTTGTCATGACGTTGTTGTTGTTTTTGTTGTTGTTGTTTTTTTGTTTTTTACGTAATTTTATATTTAACGTGATATGAGATTCGCTTTCGCTTCAAGACTTGGGAAAATGGTGACAAAACTTAAATTTCACCGTACAATTTCAGTCTTGCAATTTGTGGGAAATCAGTTTGACTTTACCTAGCCACATGCTATACTAAGTACATCTGCATTTTCTTCTGAAAGCGCGTCGATGTGTGTGTATGCGTGTGCGTGCGTGCATGCGCGCACTGCAAACACCCCCAAGAGGCATAGATGTTTATGCGCCCTCTGGGCACTTGAAAATCTATGCCTCTTGGAGATGCGCGCATATGCGTCATTGGTTCGTCAAACGTCATTTGTCATGAGGTATATTTTTGTGTTTTTACCTAATTTTATATTTAACGTGATATGAGTTTCGCTTTCGATTCAAGACTTGCAAAAATGGTGACAAAACTAGAATTTCACGGTACAATTTTAGTCTTGCTATAATATGTCCTCGCGCTGGGACCATACGGCGTTGAGGCGCGTCCCCTGGGTGGTGGATAGGGGGTCCCTCGTGAGAGGGGTGCACCGAATGAAATAAGGTGCCGTGAACCAACATGGTATAAGGGAAGGTGACCCCGACAGAAAACCCCTGGTCCTCCTAGTAAGGGGGTTGGGCGTGGGGGTAGCTTCCCCACCCTGCAAAAAAGGAAATAGCTACAAAAACGCCGACGAAAAGACTAACAGTAATTCCTTTCCTGGAGGAGGAAGGTTCTTCTACTAGAAGACTTATGACGTCCTGTGGTGAAAGCCGGAAGTCTTCGGAAGCCACAGGACCGAGCCGCCTCTCTCTATCCAGGGATACAACCATGGGCACATGGAACGTCAAGACCATGTACCAGAGCGGCAAGGTCGCCCAGATAGCAGCGGAAATGCAAAAGTACAACATTTCCCTGCTAGGCATCAGTGAAGCCAGATGGACGCAGTCTGGCCAGAAAAGGCTGTTAAGTGGGGAGATGGTTCTGTATTCAGGTCATGAAGAGGAGAATGCCCCCCATACAGAAGGAGTAGCACTCATGCTGTCACCAGTGGCACAGAGAGCACTGATGGGCAGGGAACCTCTTGGGCCAAGAATTATAACAGCAGCCTTTAGAACCAAGAAAAAGCTCAAGCTGAACGTCATCCAGTGTTATGCGCCCACCAATGACAGTGACGAGGAAGAGAAACAAGAGTTCTACGACCGACTCCAGAGTGCCGTGGACAAATGTGCGGAGCGAGACATCACCATCGTCATGGGCGATTTTAATGCCAAAATAGGGGAGGACAACACCAGATACGAAGAGGTGATGGGGAGACAGGGACTAGGCTCGGAGATGAGTGAGAACGGGGAGAGGTTTGTAGACTTTTGTGCTCTAAACCGACTTGTCATTGGAGGCAGCATCTTCCCACACAGAAGAACACACAAAGCAACTTGGGTCTCACCTGACCATACAACAGAGAACCAAATAGACCATATCTGCATTAGCAAGAAATTTAGAAGATCCCTTCAAGATGTTCGAGTGAGGAGGGAAGCAGATGTCGCCTCAGACCACCATCTGCTTACCTTAAGAATGAAGCTCAAGCTAAAGAAAAGCCGCACAGAGACAACAAGAAGACAGCGCTATAATGTAGGCCTCCTGAGAGAAACTGGAGTTAGAGAAGAGTTCAAACTGGTGCTGTCCAACCGGTTTCAAGCGCAACAGGAGCTAGTAAATGAAGAGGAGGCGGTCACCACAGAGCAGCAGTGGAAGGCAGTTAGAGAGGCGCTGAACTCAACCTGCAAAGACACTGTAGGGTTCAGGAAACACCACCACAAGGACTGGCTGTCGGCACAGACCTTGAAGAAGATAGAAGCGAGGAAGCAGAAGAAAGCAGCGGTCAACAACAGTCGCACGAGAGCAGCCAAAGTAAGGGCACAGGGGGAATACTCGGAAGCCAACCGCGAGGTGAAGAGGAGTATCAGGGCAGACAAGAGGGCCTACACAGACAGCCTGGCAGCAGAGGCAGAAAAGGCAGCAGGCAGCGGCAACATGAAACAGCTCTACGACATTACCAGAAGATTGTCGGGTAAGCATGGCCATACAGAAAGACCAGTAAAAGACAAAGAAGGCAAGCCTATTGCAGACAGAGCAGACCAACTCGACAGATGGGCCGAGTATTTTGAAGAGTTACTGAACAGACCTAGCCCACCCGTCCCCCCCGACATCCAGCCGGCAGAGACCGACCTACCCATCAGCTGTGACAGACCCAGCCGGGAAGAGATCAGAAAAGCAGTGGCATTTTTGAAGAATGGCAAAGCAGCAGGGCAGATGGCATCCCAGCGGAGTCTCTGAAAGCAGACCTAGAGACAACAGTTGAGATGCTGTACCCACTGTTTGGAAAGATCTGGGAAGAGGAGGTGATGCCAGCTGACTGGAAGGAGGGGTACCTAATCAAGCTTCCCAAGAAAGGCGACCTCAGCAAGTGTTCCAACTACAGAGGAATCACCTTGCTGTCAGTACCAGGAAAGGTCTTCAACAGGACCATCCTAGAGAGAATGAAGAGCTCCGTTGACCCCCAGCTCAGAGACCAGCAAGCAGGATTCAGGAAGAACCGATCATGTACAGACGAGATCGCCACTCTCCGCATCATCGTGGAACAGTCTCTGGAGTGGAGCTCCCCGCTGTACGTCAACTTTGTGGATTATGAGAAAGCATTTGACAGCGTGGACCGAGAGACTCTGTGGAAACTCCTACGACACTACGGTGTACCCACAAAGCTCGTCCGCCTGATCAAGAGCAGCTATGATGGCATGACATGTCGCGTGATCCACGAAGGGCAGTTCACCAGAGAGCTCCAGGTCAGAACTGGTGTCAGGCAGGGGTGTCTGCTGTCTCCGTTCCTCTTCCTACTGGCCATAGACTGGGTCATGAAGATGACCACAGAGCACAGACGAAGTGGAATACAGTGGACACTGTGGACACAGCTTGACGACCTCGATTTTGCAGACGACTTGGCATTACTGTCCCACACTCATCAACAAATGCAGGACAAGACCACGAGGCTTGCTGACATCTCGTCCCAAGTGGGCCTCACCATTCACAAACAGAAAACATAGACAATGAGGCTGAACGCAACCAGGGAAGAACCAGTCTTGCTTGCTGGCACCCCGTTGGAGGAGGTGGAGTCCTTCACCTATCTCGGGAGCATCATAGACAAAAAAGGCGGCACTGATGCAGATGTCAGAGCACGAATCGGTAAAGCCAGAGCAGCCTTTCTCCAGTTGAAAAAAGTGTGGAGTTCCAGAGAGCTGTCACAACACACCAAAGTCCGGATTTTCAACTCCAATGTAAAAGCAGTTCTCCTATATGGAGCAGAGACATGGAGATTGACAAAAACCACAGTCAACAGAGTACAGACCTTCATGAACAGTTGCCTTAGAAGAATTTTGAAAATCCACTGGCCAGAGAAGATCAGCAACGTGAGACTCTGGGAGAGAACAGAGCAGATAACAGCAGAGAATGAAATTGGGCGAAGAAGATGGGGATGGATCGGTCACAGTCTGAGAAAGCCAGCTTCCAGTATCACTAGGCAGGCATTGTCATGGAACCCCCAGGGAAAGAGGAAAAGAGGTAGGCCGAGAAACTCCTGGCGTCGAGACCTCCAAGCAGACATCAAGAGACTGGGAACCACCTGGAGCAGAATCGAAGGAGAAGCACAGGACAGGAGTTGCTGGAGGTCTCTCGTCGACGGCCTATACCCGGGTAGGGGTGACAGGCGTAAGTAAGTAAGTATAATTTGTGTGAAATCAGGTTGACTTTACCTAGCTACATGCTTTTCTAAGAACACCTCCATGCTTTTCTGGCGCGTCGATGTGTGTGTATGTGTATGCGTGTGCGTGAGTGCCTGAGCGAGCTTCAAACATCCTTAAGAGGCATAGATGTTCATGCGCCATCCGGGCAAATGAGGATCTATGCCTCTTGGAGATGCGCGCATATGTGTGAGAAAGAGCGAGCGAGCGAGCGACAGAGAGAGAGAGAGAGAGAGAGAGAGAGAGAGAGAGAGAGAGAGAGAGAGAGAGAGAGAGAGAGAGAGAGAGAGAGAGAGAGAGAGAGAGAGACTGAGAGAGATATGATGATGATGATGATGATGATGAAACGTTTTATTGACAGGATAAAGTTTTAGGCGAAACGCCTCTCTTACAAACTGTCCTGTTAGAAAAGAAACATTAATAGCAAAGAGTAAGAGAAACACAATAAATCGAAACATGAAGAAATAAACTGAGAGAGAGAGAGAGAGAGAGAGAGAGAGAGAGAGAGAGAGAGAGAGAGAGAGAGAGAGAGAGAGAGAGAGAGAGAGAGAGGCCAGGCTTGGTCCGCTGACGAGAGTAGTGCCTGGCAAATAAAGCAAAAACTTACTCGAAATACACAAACGAAAATAAATGAGAAAATCAAGACCAAACGTCAACTAGTTTTGTGTATACGGCCAGACCGGGTAAATCCTGAAGCCTGTGTGTGTGCGATGACACGAGAGCACCGTTTTTTCCTACACTGGACTGTTGGGGACTACCCCGCTCGTGTTCTTCCGCGTAGATTGATCTTTGGTCGATCCGCATGTATGGTGACAGGCTAGCCTGGTTTGGTCAAACACAAAACGACGTTTGGTCTCGTCACATGAATCAACAAAGTTGCTGAGAAGAAAACCCTAAGGGATTTTCGATGACGGAGAAGTAAACGCTTCCCACCACCACCACCCATCCCACAACCACCCCCAGGCTCGCATAGAGACCTAAAAATGTCAAAGAGACTCAACAACACTCAACTCCACAAATTGGCGGAAAATAAACTCCACTGCAGTGAACACATGATACAGCCCATCGCCTGAAGCGACGGCGACGCGGCCAACACTACACCCTCCCCAACGAACAACGATATACATCGCCAGCGAATGGAATGGACAGCCCTCGAAATATGAATCGGTGACCAGACCTGAGACACCAACCCTTGGCACAGAAACGATGCCAGTTCAGCGCAGCGACACACAGCAAACAGACTGCCCTCGCGCTGAACTGGTGACCAACACTCTAACAGAGTGAAGAAGATCATCACCAGACCTGGACAAGTTCAAACCAAAGAGCATTTGACAAGAAGCGGTAACCGATGCAACAGCAGCAGCGACCAGCAAGTTGAAAGAGGCGGCCTCCATCATCGAAAACAGGGAGCTAAACACATACACACGAAAAATAAAGTGTGGATGTTGCTCGCTAGTTTACCGTCAACCAACACACTCGACCGAATATGCAAATAGCAATTCGACCACAACCAACCCAGAGCTCCACGCCGAAACCTCCTCCGGCGGCACAGCGATCTAAATCGGCGCACACGAATGTTGTGGACAGCCTTCGGAATTTGAATCGCCAGAAACAAAGCCGCCCCCAGCTCACCGCAGCAACGTACAGAGACAGACAGCTATCACGCTGGACTCCCACCCGGCACTACACTCCCAACCAGCATCAGCGGACAGCAAGGTGAAAGAGGCGGCCTTCATCATTGAAAACAGGGAGCTAAACATACACACGAAAACATATAGTGTGAATGTTGCTCGCTAGTTTACCGTCAACCAACCGAACACACTCGACCGTATCTAAGTGAGCAAAAAGCAAACGGCAAATAAAGCTCCGCGTACGCTCATTTAGTTCGACCAACCTACAGCTCCACGCCAACACTACACGTCAGCAACGTACAGCAGACAGACAGCTATCACGCTGGACTTCCACCCGGCACTACACTCGCAACCAACATCAGCGGACAGCAAGATGAAAGAGGCGGCCTCCATCATTGAAAACAGGGAGCTAAACATACACACGAAAAAATATAGTGTGAATGTTGCTCGCTAGTTTACCGTCAACCAACACACTCCCGACCGTAACCTAAGTGAGCAAAAAGCAAACGGCAAATAAAGCTCCGCGTACGCTCATTTAGTTCGACCAACCTACAGCTCCACACCAACACTACGCGTCTTACGGCGCAGAATGCCAACCAGTAGTGCAGCAACATACAGCATACAGACAGCTATCACGCTGCACTCCTACCCGGCACTGAATCGACAAAAACCACGACCATCGCGATATAAATCGCAAAGGAATGTTATGGACAGCCCCCTGAATTTGAATCAACAACCAGCTCCAAATAAGAAAACGATACAGCGAAAAGACGACGGCAGACGCCACCCAACTGACCACGCTTCTCTCCACCATGAGTCATCATCGGGCCGGCCACGCGGCTGGCACACAGCCACACAGAGAAATGCGGGGACCAACACCGGACGCGAGCCTCCCAGTCTCACTACAAGCAGAGCCAGCATCGAGCGCAGTCGGACTCTACAGTTCACGCAATGAACGTGTGACTAAACAGACCACCAGACTGCCGGACATCAAGTGAAGCCAACAAGACGGCAAAATGAAAGCCGAAATGGCAACCAACACTCTAATAGAGTGAACAAGATCATCGAACTTTCAAAGCAATGAAACAAAAATCCACATAAAAGTGGTCAGGCTTGGTCCGCTGCGGAGTAGTGCCTGGCAAATAAAGCAAAAACTTACTCGAAATACACAAACGAAAATAAATGAGAAAATCAAGACCAAACGTCAACTAGTTTTGTGTATACGGCCACACCGGGTAGTAAATACTGAAGCCTGCGTGTGTGCGATGAGAGCACCGTTTTTTCCTACACACACACACACACACACACACACACACACACACACACACAGAGAGAGAGAGAGAGAGAGAGAGAGAGAGAGAGAGAGAGAGAGAGAGAGAGAGAGAGAGAGAGAGAGAGAGAGAGAGAGAGAGAGAAATGAAATGAAGCTTTATTTTCCAAGGATAAACGACTTTTTAGGCCATAGACCTGTTTTCAATCATGTCCTTGCTCACGCATGACACACACACACAGAGACACACACACACACTCACACACACACACACACACATCGGGGTAAAAAGTTAATATGTACGGGAATGAAAATGAAATAATAATTCAAATCAAAAGCAAAAGCGCGACACAGACACGAACGCCCCGCAAGGATTCGACGCGCAGACTGGTATACCAATGCGCACCCGCCAGACATGACACACCACATGTAACATGTAGCTGAAATAGTATTTTATCTACTTCTAATATATTTCAGCAGTAGTGTGTCCTGAACGTTTTGACTGAAGAGGCTGCTCTAATATATGCTGGAATCGTGTTCCAAAGAGAGAGAGAGAGAGAGAGAGAGAGAGAGAGAGAGAGAGAGAGAGAGAGAGAGAGAGAGAGAGAGAGAGAGAGAGAGAGAGAGAGAGAGAGAGAGAGAGAGAGAGAGATATAATGATGATGAAACGTTTTATTCAGGATAAAAAGTTTTAGGCATAGCAATGCCTATCTTCCACTAAAAATACATCAGACGATGCAGCAAAAGATAAAACACATAATATAAGTAAGAAGACCCACCCTCAGAAAAAAAAAAAGAAAAAGAAAGAAATTAAAATATATATATATATATATATATATATATATATATATATATATATATATATATATATATATATATATATATATATATATATATATATATATATATATATATATATATATATATAATTTTTCAATAAATTCTGAGAATGCTGTGCTAATGCCATGGAAATCCAGGCTGGTAAGCTTGCATTGTGTCATCAGGACATCAGCTGTCCTTTTGTGACTGCATCGCTTATTAGATCTTTTGAGCCTTCCACTGAACACCTACTACATAAAGTAATAGGGACTACCCCCAGGCGCACCGCAACCCGCTGGAGAATATCCAGTCCTCCCCCCGAGAGGGAGGTTTTTTTAGCCTCCCCTCTCGGGGGGAGGACTGGATATTCTCCAGCGGGTTGCGGGGCGCCTGGGGGTAGTCCCTATTACTTTATGTAGTAGGTGTTCAGTGGAAGGCTCAAAAGATCTAATAAGCGATGCAGTCACAAAAGGACAGCTGATGACCTGATGACACAATGCAAGCTTACCAGCCTGGATTTCCATGGCATTAGCACAGCATTCTCAGAATTTATTGAAAAATTATGTCCCTTGGAGCTACTCTGATTGAGTGCATTTTTTGGCTTGGGCGACGCCTTTGTTATAAGTAATGTATATATATATATATATATATATATATATATATATATATATATATATATATATATATATATATATATATATATATACACTCGTATGAACCTGACATGTTAATGCAGACAGTCAAACTATTACATAACCTGCAGCAGTCTGCTATGCTGGAGCAACATACTAAGCAGAAAGATAGAACATTCACAACGACAGCAAATATTTATGGACGCGAGCTCTGAAGATAGATAACTTTGAAATAGACTTTAAATGAGAGGGCAAATTATTCTATGACTTAGCACCGGAAAATGATATGCTAGATTTGAAGATGTCGATACTCGGTTTTGGGAGATGGAGTAAGCTGTTCCTCGTGTTCTCTCTATTCGTGTGGGAAAACAGCTCGCGGAGATAGGGAGGGGCGGCATCATTTAGAATTTTTTGCACAAGTAAGCATCTATTAAGTTCCAATTGTTTACTAAGTGGTAGGATATTAAGGGCCTTCAGTCTTTCATCAGTAGGAGACGAACCAGGAAGAATAAGCTTAATACCTCGCCGGTAAAGAGAATTATTTTTTTTCAAATGAATGTCTCCACAGTCGTACCAGATATTGGAAGCATAATTACAATGTGTCTTGATGTGTGCGTTAAAGAATAGTTTTCGAGCATCAATGTCAACTATACGACTTAATTTGGATAATAAAAAGAGATTCTTCGAAATAGTTTAACATGCAGTTTCTATGTGAGGCTCCCAGCTGAACTGTTCGTCGACTGTCGCTCCTAACAAACGATGTTTTGACACTTGCTCTATGGGCTGAGAGTGAAAGGACAGTTCAAGGGGTTGCAAACCACGTTGATGCTTTTGGCGTGTCGTCACCAACATACTTTTCGTTTCAAGAATACTAATAATCATATGATTTTCTTCACACCAAGTTGACACTTCATCTAAACTATGTTGGAGGACAGCGCTCACGGTTGAAACATTTTTATCGGATACATGTAATGATATATCATCAGCAAATAGTTCACAGTTTGTGTCGGGGTGTGATATCGACAGAGGAAGGTCATTTATAAAGATGTCACTTGAATAATAACGGTCCTAGGGTGGATCCCTGAGGAACACCATGGGTCACCAGTCCTTCCACTGAGTATTTACCATTCAAGAACACTTTCTGGTCACATTACATAGTCAAACTTGGCCAGTTCAGGCAGTGCAAGGACCGGTTTTTAAAAAAATAATTTTTGCCTTTTTTGAAAATTTGTAGTAGGGCTGAATGTTGAAATTTGCTGGAAATGTCTGGTTAGATGAGAGGAGACATGTTTGGTGCTTTGATTCATACCATCCTGAGCTTTTTCAGTAGAGAATTGTGGACCTATGTTGAGTTGCCGTTGACGTAGTGATTTGAGGGGCACGCTGATTTCAGCTGTGCTTGGGTGTGGGGTTGTTAAGGAATCAGGTTCATAGCCAAGAAATGAGACTGTCAGTGTGCTGTTTGTTTGGTTATTTTGTGCATGGCAAATGTGCAGCTGGTGGGCGGTAGTGTTTTTAGGGGATTGAAATATTAGGGGATGCCTGGGACTGACTATGGCTAAGAGACTGGACAGTACGGAAACGCGACTGTGTACCCTGGCCTTTTGCGTTCTGTCTAAGAGATAGGACGAGAGAAAAGCGACTGCATTTGAGTCAATGTAGTGATATAAAGGTAACTTCTTTAGTAAAATTGAGTGGTTAATGAGATCGAAGGCTTTTTTAAGATCTAGAAATACTACACCTGAAAGTTTGGACTCATTTATGGCAGTAAGCCATTTGTGGGTTATGAGAGTTAAGGCTGTCTGACACGAATGTTTAGGCCGAAAAGCTGATTGTGCTGTACTAATAAGGCGGTTTTCCCCCAGGAATTGAAGTAAATGATTATGTATATGCTTTTCAAGTGGTTTGGACACTGCTGATAAGATTGAAATAGGTCTGTACTCACTTGGGTCGCTCAGATCTTTGCTTTTTGGTAGAGGACAACTTTTGCTATTTTCAATTCATCGGGAAACATGTTCTTTTGAATCGAAAGGTTTTATATATATAAAGGCCAACGATTCAACAATATAAGGGAGCGCAATTTTCAGGATTTTACTGCTAATACCGTCTACACCACAAGATGTTTTATTTTTCATGTTGGTTATAGATTTTCCTGCATCAAGGACGGTCATTAGGGGAACTGAGAAAGTATTGCCAGCGTTTATCTGACTATGCTGTTTCAATTGTTCTGAACATACGTATTCACCTGGCTCACTAGTGTTCGTCTGTGACAGGGTTTTAGCAATGTTAAGAAAGTGTTCATTAAATACATCAGCTGTAAGGTTCGGGGGGACACTCGTTGATTTGCTAGAATGTCCTTTAGTAAATGTGTTAATCACCTGCCACACGCTGCGTATGTCTTTGCCGCCCGCAATAATCTTTTCAGCATACTGCCTCTGTGCTTTACGTACTAATGATTTAACTATGTTTCGCTGTTTTTTGTACTCGTTAAATTTTTTTTGTTGTTTCAATCTCACTTTTAATCTCATCCGTCAGCCACTCAGGCACAGTGGGGTGTTTAACACGCTTAGTGCGCCTCGGGGCATGTCTGTCAAGAACACCGAGGAACAACTTACACCAGTGGGACAGCGCTACATTGGGATCGTTATAGTTATACACATCGGAAAATGGTGTTTGGGAAAGGTCATGCAAAAAATCATCTTGGTTAAATTTTTTGAATGATCTGTAGAGGATGGTTATATGCTCCTTATGAAGTTTCTTTGGCAACTTCGCAGATAATGAAAAACAAATAGGAAAATGATCAGTGACAGAGATGCTGGGTACATAGACATTGCTAATGGCACTGTCGTTGGTTGTATAAACATGGTCAATTAATGTGGATGAAGTAGCAGTGACCCTGGTGGGTGACTGAACTACTTGTGTAAGGCCTAAGAACGTTATCATGGATTTCCATGACGTGTTGCCAGGTTTCAATAAATCAACATTAAAATCACCGAGTATATGTATATCACCCTTGGAGTTTGTACTTTGTCAACCATTACAAAAAAAATCATCTTGCCAGGACACTGTAGCTGCGGGGTTTCTGTAAATAAAACTGTCACAGAGTGCCTGGTCAGAGTTAAATTACTGAGTAGAGTTAACATGTGGGGTAAAAGTCCAGGTGCGGGATGTGGGACAAGACGGAGTTGTGGTCGTAAACAGGGTGTCCAAACACGCGTGATAAATGGGCACGCTAAAAGGGAATCCCAAAATACGTCGGTAGAATCATGTGTGAGACAGATTAAATAGACATTGGTATATGTCCAGGTGTCTAAAAGGCCGGAAGAAGTCAGGAGTATCTTGTGAGAGAAATATGTCAAATAGACATTAATAAATGTTAAAGTGTCTAGGCACGGGTATAGATGGTCCACGTGGTAAAAATAATGTGGGACTGTGGATAAGAACACACGTAGTAGAAGTAAAAGTTGAATTAGGCAGATGTATATAAGGAATGGTCGGTGGGCGTTTCGCGGGCTCCGTTGCTGAAGTGACACGTTGTGGTACCCTCTAGACAGCGCACCGACCATTACCATGTTTTCAAGACAACGCCTCGCATTGTTGGGTGAGTTGACTTAAGTTTTCATTGTATCAATGCCAGAAGTAAATATGGTGATGTAAACTCTTTCACTCTCCCCTTATGTCTGAGAATGCTTGAAGTGTGAATGATCCTGTTTGTAATTCGTAATGTGCTTTGATTGTCAGCGTTAAACGTTGTCTTGGTTAGTTGTTGTGATGTTAGCTGTTGTGTGATTAGATGTTGTATGTGATGTTTAGAGAGGGGCATGAGTTGGCATGATGGAAGCCTGATTAGTGTCCTCAGCCACCGTACCTCTCAGATAAGCGAGTCTGCACCTATTTCCACATCGTACAACTAATTGACACGTATAGGTCAGCCTGATTGGCAGTGCTTCTCGTATTTATGCAGTAGCGGTTTGATAAGGAGATACGTACTCCAGAATCCCCAGGAGCGTGTTAGACCATTTAAACACGTTAAGTAGTCGATCCTTAAACGGCTGAGTGATATTGGTGGAGATGCGGGGTACTGCGTCTAAAATGTTATGAGAGCGCAGTAGTAGTCATAGTCCTTGTGTGTAGGGTGACCGTGTTGTGTAATGAAATTTTTCTTCTAGGGTACAACGCGACTAAAAAGGTAAGTGCTGTTTGTGAAATCCCCTGGGTTGAAAGTGTGAGAAAGAATACTTTAAAAAGTTCTATTTTTCTTTCGTGATGGTGGTTGGTTGTGATTGTTTTAGTACGCATTTATATTGAACTAGTGGTTGAAATTTGTTGTACAATTGAAGCCGATGCTATGTTTTCTGGGTAGTTTGAATGATTAGACTCAAGTAAGGGTTAGAAGTAGGAAAGAGTAGCAGCGGTCGAGTGGGAAGATTCAGAAATAAAGGAGGAGTTTTAAGGGGGAGAGAACAACGACAGTGATTAGAATACACAGATGAGGTTGACGCAGAGATAGAAACGCTTGGGAAGGAAATGGTTGATGAGTAGTACGTAAATGGGATTCCACCGATAGATAGGAAACAAAGGTGAGGAGAAAAGGGAAGAAGTTTTTATTTGCGTTTGGCAATTATGTCCAAGTCTATTCCGCAACCATTGAATACAGACGAGGGGTTAAGCGAAATTACTAGGGCGATAACTAGAGCATTTGCTAAGAGCTTAGATACTCAAGTCAGTCTCAATTCAGATGATCAAAGTCTCTCGGGTAAGGGCCTTCCATTTCCGTCTTATCTGTCCCCACCGCAATCCGAAAACCACTTCGCGTTAAGTTCGGGCGCACGTTCGCGAGAAAGACCCACTCCTTTACCGCTCCCATCCGAAAATTCACAGCAGGTGGATACGCCTCGACGATTGATTGTTGATGTTACGAACCCACGTCACGCTTTGGACGATCGATTAGCAACCAACGAGTCATCCGACTCTGATTCAGACTGGGGGAAGGATCTCATCGCTACTACACCGCTGGTCACCGGAATCCCGCCAGTGCAGTATAGAGCTCCTCGCACCCAAGGAACCGTAACTACGTGGACTACGGGAGTCCGGGTGAGCCCTGGGGACGCCGCGTCAATAAGAGGAAGGGTAGCTGAGCAACCAGTATCCATTCACCACTCTCTTCACCAGGAATTGATTTCCGTAACGGCCGCTAACCCGACGACGGCAGTCAACACCCCATCTGTATCCCGATCAGGACGTTTCGTCGGCGCTGGTGTTGAGTCCCGTAGCGACACACCCTTCTTTTCAAGCAACACCGGAGCAACACAGAATGGCGGACAGCGTTCCCAACTCGCTGGCGCCCGAGGCATTCCACGGCCGAGCGAGCGAAGATGCTAACCTGTGGTTGAAATGTTTCGACCAGTTTGCCATGGTGAAAGGATGGAGTGAGGAGACACGGAGAGGTTCGTTTCCCCTTTTTCTGCGTGAGAAGGCCAGGCAGTGGTACGAAGACCTTCCAGCCGAAAATAGATCGAGTTTTGCAGCACTACGGGACGCCTTTTTGCAACGGTACCTCCCGCATCCTTCACTCAAGTGGGTACGCCTCCGACAGTTCAACGATAGACGGCAGTTGCCGAGCGAATCGGTGGAAGATTTTTTTGCAGAGCCGCAGCGGAAGCTAGGACGGGAGTTGGAAAAATCGGAAAAAGACGATGGAAAACATAGTCGGGGGTCTGCTTCCACAGATTTCCAAGTTTGTCATGTTGCGGTCCCCACGGACGATTGTAGAGGCTCTCGACTTAGCACTCACCGCCCAAGTTTTGGAAAATACACCAGGGGATAGTGCGGGAGTCCACATAGCCGAGCTTAGCAACAGGATTAGTAGATAGGGGCCACCCTAGAGGATGTCCGACGACAGGTTGCGTTGCCGCCATTCATTAACCAGCATCCTGGACCGAGATTCCGTCCCATGCAGCCTCCACGCCCCCCTCCAAACTATGGTAACCCGTCACGCCACTCATACAACGATCGACGTCCTGAGGAATGGCGACACGACTCGCCGGGGTATTCAAGAAACCCATTCAACGGTCCTCGCAGGTACTGCAACTCCTGTGAGGATAATCACCCGTCAAATTCCTGCAGGTTCAAGACCACGCAGTGCAGGAACTGTGGCCGGATTGATCACATTGCCCGCGTGTGTAGGTCGCGTCCGATTCAAGGACCCTCAGCCTAGGGATACGCACCTGTGTCGCCCGGATTCAGGGCCAGACGGCGCAGGGGAATCATAAAGAGATCAGGTGGCATAGGGGTAAATAGAACACGACCACGAGCAAGGGGAAGCCAACCAAGAGTCCATTCGCTGTGGTACGTTAGCAACAAAGTTAGAGTTAGCATAGGTCAGTTTGTGTGTTTAGCAGTCGTAGATTCGGGTGCAGACATTTCTCGTATAGACGAAAAGTTGTTAGGTCAGATAAAAAAAAACTCTTCCAGTTTCCGTTCAAGGTCCAAGTGTCAGGTCTATCAAGGGAGTTAGTGGTCACTGTCGAATTAGCGGAGAGGTGGACTTGCCGATTTCTATCGAAAATCTCACGGTGGTGCAGAAGTTTAGGGTGCTGCACAATTTACAGATACCAATCATACTTGGTACCGACTTCTTGAGGGAACACAGGGCGGATGTCTCATTTTCCACCATGGAATTAGTTCTGGGGCATGGTCAGGTTCGTGCCAAGTTGGTTAGAGATACAGAAGACGTTCCTAGATCCGTGCAGGTTTTGTCGGACGTCGCCATACCTTCCAGGTCGGAGGCAGTAGTGCCAGTGATTATTCCGGGAAGATCAGATTCGCTGGGAGTGATAGAAGCGGCAGCAGGAAACCAAGGAAGCGTGATGGTGGGACGCTCAATGGTGTCGATTAAGAAAGGACAGGCAGTATGTCGACTTATGAACCATTCGGATGAGACTGTCCGTATTCTGGAAAGGGAGGAGATTGGAAGATTTTCACCAGTAGATTCAGTTCAAGGAGAAATTCCAACGTTTGCCCAGCCACGTCACAAAGATAGGGCTGCAACAATGACTCAGTCCAAGGCGGCGGAAATAGTTCAAAAGTTGGGGATCAATTTAGCAGAAGCACAGTTGACACCGGAAGAGAAGGACAGGTTCACAGCATTTCTGGCGGAACACCAGGATGTTTTTGCTACTGACTTGTCCGAAATAGGCAGCACCAATCTGCACTATCATGAAATAGACACTGGTCACGCAGCTCCGATTCGACAACGGCCTTACAGAGCATCCCCCTCGGCACAAAAGGAAATCGAAAAGCAAGTCTCTAAGATGCTTGAGCATGGAATCATCTCCCCAGCGCCTGCCTCACCCTGGGCATCGCCCGTGGTGTTGGTAAAGAAAAAGCAACTCTCACCTGACGCGGAACCGGAGTTTCGATTTGCCATCGATTACAAAAAGTTGAACAGCGTCACGAAACCGATGTATTTCAATCTCCCGAGAGTGGATGACGTTCTTGATAAGCTGTCGGGAGCAACGATTTTTCCACGATGGATCTGTTTTCGGGATACTGGCAAATGAATTTGGCCCCGGAAGATGCTCACAAAACAACATTTACCACACATCTGGGAAACTTCCAATTCAACCGAATTCTCTTCGGTCTGAAAAAACGCTCCAGCAGCTTTCCAGTACACAATGGCGGCTTGCTTCCAAGGGTTTCAGTTTGCGCTGATCTACATCGACGACATCATTGTGTTCTCGAAAAGTATCGAGGAGCACCTGGACCATCTCTCCGCTGTTTTCCGACGACTGCGTTCAGCGGGTTTGAAACTTAAACCTCCAAAGTGTCGTTTTGCGGCAAAGAAGATAGATTTTTTGGGTCACGTGATCTCCGCAAAAGGGATAAAAGTGCAGACAGACAAAACGCAAGCCGTGGACGAATTTCCAGTCCCTACGACACAGAATCACATTCGTGTTATTTTGGGATTGTCAGGCTACTACAGGAGATTCATAAAAAAAAACTACGCACAGGTCACAGCACCACTGACAAGACTTCTAGAGAAAAATGTCAAGTTTGATTGGACTCCGCAATGCCAGGCAGCGTTCAAACAGTTGAAAAAGGCACTGACGTCCACTCCAATCTTGGTCTACCCGGACTTCAACAAGAGTTTCATCGTCATATCCGATGCCAGCAATGACGCTATTGGATCAGTCTTGGCGCAAAAAGACGATGAAGGAAGAGAGAGAGCCATTGCATATCGGAGCAAAATCCTGACAAAGGCCGAACGAGGATATTCGACAACAGAGAGAGAAAGTCTGGGCCTAATCGACGCCATCAAACACTTCCGGGTATACCTCTCACACGCCCGATTTCAGGTCGTTACAGATCACGCTGCGGTGAAATATCTGCTGGAGAAAAAGGATTTGGTCGGACGGTTGGGAAGATGGAGTCTGTATCTGCAAGGCTTTCAGTTCAATATTGTTCACCGACCTGGAAGGATTCACTCGAACGCAGACGCTTTAAGTCGCATACCAGGCCCGGAAAGTAACGAGACCTCAGAAGTGGAGGGAGAAGTGGTGGTCTGTCCAGTATGCATGGATGCGGCGCCCGGCGCAGCAACAGTCAATCAGAAAAACGCCTCGCGACACTCTGATGATAAGGTGCCTAAACAACAAGTGATACAGGCTGCAGGTGAAGAGGATGAACCAGTCAATGCGTCATTGGAATGCATAAACCCAGACGACATAAAGTCCATGCAAAAGAAGGACCCGCAGTCGGGACCCTTCATTGACTATCTCACCTCAGGAGCACTACCCCCTGAGGATAAGATAGCACGACGGCTTATCTTGGAAGCTCACTATTATGTTATGCACGATGGGCTGCTGTTCAAGTTCATTTGTGGTACCCTAAGGGTAAAGGCACCAAAGCGGAACGGGTAATACGACAGTTGGTCGTTCCTCACCCGCTTCGGCACGAAGTATTGGAAGCATTTCACAGTTCATTGGTTGGAGGACACTTTGCGTTGGACAGAACATACCATGCCATTCTACACAGGTACTTCTGGATCGGGCTGTATGCCGACACGCTAGAATATGTCAAGTCGTGCATCGGCTGTCAAAAAGCTAAGAGAGTGATTCACCCTAAGAAGCCCCCATTGAGTCCGCTACCGATTGAATCTCTCTTCAAACGAGTGCATGTTGATAGTGCAATGACTCCGTCAGAAAACGGAGAAAAGTACTTCTTGATTGTGGTGTGCAGTTTCTCTCGGTGGGTAGAGGCCTTTCCCATGAAGACGGTCACCGCTGCCGACATTGCGTGGGTGCTCTATTCCGAAATCATATGTCGTTATGGTGCACCGGAACAGATTCTGTCAGACAGAGGAACAAATTTTTTGGTCAAACTAGTGCAAGAACTGTGTAGAACCTTTCAGATAACGAGACTACACACCTCCTCCTACCATCCGCAGTCGAACAGTACAGCGGAAAGACAAATCCAAAATCTCAAGCAAATGATGAGAGTGTACTGCGAGAATGAGCCCACCAAATGGCCAAGGTTTCTGCCAGGAATCCTGATGGCGCTACGTACTACGCCATGTACGGAATCAACGCAGTTTTCACCGTACTTCCTACTGTTCAAAAAGGAGTGCAGGATGCCAATTGACGTCGTTTTGAGGTCCGAGGAAGATGTCCCCGCTGGAGGTGAGGAACAACTCTACGACATACTTCAAAGCGCAGCCGGAGACCACGCAGAAAATAGTGGAGGAAAATATTCAACGAGCCCAAACCAAAGTATGATACAAGAGGGAGTATGACAAGTGTGCTCAGCTGCCAACCTATCGCCTCGGACAGAAAGTCTGGCTCTACAACACAAGCAAGAAAAAGGGTGTCTCACCGAAGTTGCAGCCATTGTGGAACGGGCCGTATTATATCACCTTAGTGAAGCCGTTTCACACATACGTGTTACGCCGCTGCGAGGACAATGTCCAACTTAAGGTACCGGTCCACGCGATAAGACTAAAGCCGTACTTTTCGCCGGCCGATCGCCCCACAAATCCTCCACCGTCCTTCACGCTAGAGAGTGAGGACTCGGATGATAATGATGCAACGGACACTGATAATGAAGAAAAGTGCCCAGCCGTGTCACGAGCACACGACCAGGGTGCACATTCACTGACAGACGAAACGGACAGTGCTAAAACGGATGAGGATGAATTGTACGAGATAGAACGGATTGTGAAATGCAAAACGATAAACGGGAAAAAGCATTATCTGGTTAAGTGGAAGGGATATGGTGTCTCTGAAAACTCCTGGGAGCCAGGATGTAACCTACCGGAGGAGGTGACGCAACAGTTTCATATTGACAAAACGGTCCAAGGTTATACGCGTAAGAAGAAAAGAGGGAAGAAGCGTACTTAGGGGAGCCACCTGATCGGATATACCCTGAACACTGTACATACTTGTAGATAAGTAAGGATTGTGGTCATTATACTGATGTACACTCGGCTACAGGTCGAGTTTGAGTGACACCGTAAGCAGACGGTGCTGTTGACGAACAACACGAGGTTGCGTGTTGTTAACCATGGGAGCTAATGATGTTTTGCTAAGATGCCGTATTGCGGGTCGGGATCGCCTCTGAGCGGGGCACCTGACAAAAACGCACCGGGACTACTGGTCGCCGTCCGCCGTGTAAGGCTGGGGGAGGAGTCGACTGTGTTCAGGGCTCCTCCTGATGCGTAACAAGGTGAACTGAGGATACAAAATATGTTGTATACGGGAAGTTATGTGGAAATACGAGATACAAACCCCAGACGAGGGATGAAGCAAATCGAATAAATTGGCAGCGATGCACCGGGACCGTTCGGGTCGCCGTCCGCCGTGTAGCGCTGGGGGTGGAGTCGACTGTGTTCAGGGCCCCTTCTGATGCGCAATGAAGTGAATTTAGAAAAAAGGAACGCCGGCAGGCTACATGAGATACTTATAATTATAGGGGTATTATAGGACCCTGAGTATGAAGAGAAAAAAAAAAGAAACCCGTGGGCCCATGGGTAATATAACGACTATCTGTAATGATTCGACACATAGGTTGCCAGCGGTGAACCTGTCGTGTTCATGTCAGAACCTTACTTCCGGGAACCAGTTACGAGCTCACTGGGAAACGGATCCATTTATCATTATTAATTCTGTTCTTTCTTTGTTTTCAGGCTCTATGAGTGTTCTGGCCTTCCTTGGCCTGATGTGGGGATGGCTTTCCGAGCCTCCACTATACCTGGTAGTTCTTTTAGTTTTAGAGGTAGGAGAGTTCGGGGGGAAAAATTGCTTTCAAAAGAAGCGGGCGAGATTTCAGAGAAGAAAAAGAGAAAATAACATACCACGCAAATATAGGAGGGTTTTTGAAGGACTACTAGTTGGGTCGGCCCTTACTAACGAGGAGTGGTCGTCGATAACGCCGCTCATAAAATGCAAGATTGGGCGTGTGTTTGTCCAGCCCCCGCCATATACTGGGACGACCCAAATAGCGAAATTATGCTTAGGAACATGTTAAAGGACTTGCGGGCCGCCCTTTATGCGGGTCATGCAAACCCCTCGGACATTGACAAAAATCGATCCTTTGAACGAGGGTTTCGGTTAGTGTCAGTAAAAGACCTTGAACGTTTACAAATTAAACCTGTACCCATTGTGCAAGTATCACACGAAACGATGCGGACTGCCCGTACATGGGGTTGGCAAATGGAGGGCAATATTATTAGATAATAGGAGGGACGAGGTGGTGTTAGCAAAGGCATAGACAAATACAACTCAGGGACAGGAAATTATTAAGGGTCAAAAGGCTCGGGAAGTTCATCCCTCAACTCATTCACCCTCATGACGCTTGGTGAGGTTTGCATAACGATAGGTTATGCCACGGGCAGTCATCACGGTAAGTCGTATATAATGAAAGTCACGTCAGCTGCCAAGACGTAAGGTGATACATGAGGTACACCACGTAAGTATTTGACGTGGTACAGTGTTATTGTTTTTATTATGAGGACGGAGAATAATCGATGTGATAAACGATTACAGTAAACGCGATGTCTTTAGAAAGACTCGATATGAATACCGCATACGGGCATGATATTGGCAACATATTGGCTGACACATTTGGGTTCCAAGAAGAGAACCAAGAAGAAAAAGACAGCACGCGATGAGTCAGGTGCTAAAAGGTAGCACCTAGTACAATAAAATTGTGTGATATGATGTACATTGGGTTATGTTATACAAATGAGAAAGGCGCCATATAAATACTATGTATTATTATTATAATGTATGTATTATTGTATGAGTATTTATATTAATGTGTGTGAGATGGTTGTAAGAATGTTAATGATTTGTCATATGATGCAGGTTTCGTGAGGTTCTGGTTGTTCCTGATATGGGCAACAAGGGTCACACCTTCAGGGGGCCTCCACGTCTCACCAGAGCCAAGGCTTAACTTAGGAACCGTCTTCACCTACCAAGGGAAGATTGACAACACCATGCAGTACTGGCTCCACACTTTTGAGCTAAAATTGCCACCAATTGAATATCCGGATATTCCAAAATCTCCATGTAAAAATGAAACGGCGTTCTACTGTTGGTTTAAAGATACGGTCATCGATCATTTGAATTATTTAGCTCGGAACATGTCTACAGAAGTTAGGGATACGTTTGATAAGGCTAGGAGTATGCTTGGGGGTGAACAGTTTAACGGGAAACGTTCTGACTCGCGAACAAAACGGGCACTCTTTTCATTCGTAGGGGATCTTAGTTCATCGCTATTTGGGACGGCTACGGAAGGTCAGGTACAGGACCTAGCTAAGCATATCGATAAGTTGTGGAATATTCAAATGAAACAGTCACTGTCGGATGTAGAAATCGTGTCAAAATTAGAATCTTTCATGAAAACTTCTAACAAACGCATGAACAACTTAATGGGAATGATTCAATCAGATAATCATGCTATTCATCGTTTGGCAGCAGGGATAAACGCTGAGCACAGTGAAATGCTAACAGTGCAAAAAGCAATCTTTTATTTGATACCAGCATTTGTTACAAAAGCTACAAATGCGATGCGCCTGGAGCGCCAGTTGGAAGATATTATGGTAGGAGTAACATCACTTGCACAGCGTAGGCTGTCTCCGTTGTTGATAGATGCGCATTCACTTAAACAAACGCTTCTATGGGTAAATGAACGGCTAAAATCTCAACATCCGGACTTTAGAATTGCATACATGCACCCGTTATACTATTATCAGTCAAAGTCGGTGTTTTATACAGCGCAATATTGCTACATATTTACCCGACCACATATAGTAGCGCACCTTCATGTTTGTGTATGTATGTTTCTCCTGCCTACTTCCTAAGTTCCGGAGAAAGACATGGGTTATATAAGAGACCTGATCCATTCTTATTAGGAATGGAAATGATTGTCTTATTCTATACCTGCGTATTTCTCTGTGGGCTGGCGATTGGGTGCCTGATAGGCGGGGGCAGGGGATCTAACTGTTGTCTGTCCAGCGCTGTGATTCCCCTTGGTTTGAGTACTAGTAGTAGCGCAATATTGATAACAGTCCAAATCCCCATCACCACTGGGAACGCCATGTTTAATATTTATGCGGTCAAAACCTTTCCAGTTCCGTTTAATGAGTCTGCGCGACACGCTACTTTAGTTAAAAATGTGCCGGATTTTATTGCGTTTTCGGTGGATCAATCGTCGTTCATTGAACTATCCTCACATGATTATCTTCAATGTCACGGCACACATGTTAAACAATGCGATGTCCCGTTTGCACAAAGGTCCATAAATGTTCCAACCTGTGCGGCAGCGATGTTTTTACGGCAAAACGTTCGTTCGCGGTGTTCGTTTCTCTTTCTGGAAACGCCGGTTGAGTCGTCTATTACTGACCTGGGTGACGGCGTGGTGCTGCTTACACAAGTAAGTGAATTAATTTTAACTTGTAACCACCAAGTGGCGAAGCAGAAAGGATGTACATTTTGTACATTCAAGGTTCCATGCGGATGCACTGTTTTAGTGGATAATTATTTGATTCCGCCAATAATTTCTCAATGCCAGCAACAGATAGAAATTACGCAGCAGCACGGCGTCAACCTAGCAGTTTTACAAGCTTTCTTTAACGACAGCTTTCTTAATCAACTTACCTCGGAACAGCTTTTCTCGACGCCTTTTCAATATAAAACCCCACCCCTCCTCATAGCATCCGACGAGTTTGACGATAAGGTATCCCTGGACACAAAACTGAAGACTGACTTGACGGTGATTGTTGACAAAATGAAGACCGGCCAAACGGTTTATCGACAGGCCATTGACGAAGCAATTTCGAAATGGTCATGGACACAATCTGACGAGACATGGTCTATCCCTCACATTCTTAGTTATGTTACATCTGGATTAGTAGTTCTTCTCTCCATCGCGTTATTTGTTACGGCACAAAAGTTACGTACAATTTTGCTAATGCTGGGAGCCATCAATGCAGCTCATCAGTGCCCAGATTCCCCCTGCACTCGATTGGGCAAAAATACACGACGGTCCGATTGCTTCGGCACGAACGACTGACGTGACAACCAACGATCACACTGACTACTGTACCGGACGATATGACAATGCCTTGATATTTATGCACATTCCTGTGTTAGTATACATAGTGATTATTACCATGAAAACTGTGTGGAATTCGATGATGTCACAGAATTCCACTCGGGTATTCCTGGAGATGTCCTCCTTGAGCGGTACTTGCTTAAATTTCTATGTAGCCTCAGTGGCTCTGTGTCCTGCACGTTACGTTACGAGCCTCCGATCCTGGGTTCGGCATGTCAATTTGGTTCAAAAAGACTGGTTGCGTGGAGAACTCCACCTTCAATGGCCAAACTTTGAACTAGTCAGTATGAACACTGGAGTGTCTGTTCCATTGCCGAGAGTAATTCCTCTCTCTGTTATTCAGACATGGCAATTTAAACAAATGATCAAGAAGGGAACCTATACCACGCATTTAAAGCTAGTACATGGTCACGAGGCTACATATCTGAACAAGCAGGGCGCAAACACACAGGCTGTAATCAGCCCGATTGCTCCATCGGCCCCCGGTGTGACCGATGATAACGTGTACTTAGAACCAGTTCGCTCCCTTGGCCATCGTATGTATACATACGAAGCCACGCCCATGGAAAATTCCATCGTGTTTACTGAATTAAAACCAATTAATTTTTACTCTCAGTATTATTATAATAACTTATTAACATTAGAAAGTCACTTTCATATGATAGAATGAAAAAAAAAATAATTTTGAGTTTGTTCGTGACCTTTGTTATCGATCGAGTCACTACGTCCACCATCTTGCTTTCCCTACTGCGTTATTTTCACTGCTTGCGATTTCTCTCTGAGAATATTCCGTCAAAATGAGTTCATCTGAGTCCGAAAGTGAAGAGTATCTCACTGAAGGGGAATCTTCCAGCAACCAGGCCACTGAACATGATTCCAGCACCAGCGATGTGGAAAAAACGAAAGAAAACCATCGCAGGTCATTGTGACACTTTCTATTTTGGTTTGACCATGTGCTATCCATGTGAGTCTTTGTTTACCTATTGTCTGGTTCAGAATCGTGAAACTTTATGAAGTACATAAACAAGTTTTATTACTTGCTGTGTATTGCCTCAGTGATATTTTCAGCAAGTCAGAGATTTTCAGAGAAGCACATGTTTGTTGTCTCAGTCATGCCAGGTGTTGACACGCCCACTTTTTCCTGCCCTTGACCGGTGTAAATTATGTTGCGTAACTCTTAGAAATTCAAACACATTTTCTTGAAACTTCACAAAAATGTGTAGACATGATTTGTCCACACACTGGATTCACATTTTAAACAAAGGGGCAAGAAACAAAAAAAATTTCTTCTTAGTGACTTTCGTGAAAACTGTTTTTGGAAACCGGACACCATTTTTTCTTCGTCGCTAAATAAACAACAACTTCTAAACTACGTTAAGTACAGACTTTTTACTTATCCTGACTGAAAGCTGACTCAATGCACTTTAATATGATGTATAATAAGCCAACTTTTGACCACTAGAAGAGCTTTCAGCAGCATTTTTGCTTGGTCATGTGTGAGGGTAAAAGTCATTTTGTTCACTGGCCTCAAATAGAGCGAACTGGTAAGAGTTAACCACATTATGCGCCCATCTACCCATCGCTTTGTGGCGAAGGTGAAAGAATGAATGATGTGATTTAGAGTATCGGATATGTTATTCGTGTGTGCAGTTGAAAATATGATGTAACGTGCACTATGTGTTGTATGATGGGTATAGTGCATTCATTTTAATTTGGATATGTTGATTTTTTTTTGGTTGGTATTGCTATAAATAATGTAAACTATACGGCACGAGTTGTGCTCAGATAATGTTGTGGAATATTTTTGAGTTGAGTTGATATGTTGTTTTATTATATGAGTTGAATATGTATCGAGATGAGGAGATAAGATGTGGTGTTAATGGTACGGTCGTTTTAAGTTCATTTTTTTTTTAAATGTCTGCCAACCGTTAAGGTCTGGGAGGTTGTAGCTCCGAGAGCGGGTCTACGGTATATTAAATACGGATAAAAAAAGTTGGTTGGAAATGGTTGTATTGGTTTTATATTGGGAATTGGTGAAGGGTGTATGTTATATTGATGGATTGTTTTGGTGGTGGTTGGATTTGTATAGTATTGATGTTTTTATATGTATTTTTGTTATATTGGATTTGATGATAGGACACTGGGATCGGAGTGGTCAATTCAAGTGTCACGCAGCTTATAAATGACATACATTGGGTGTGCGAAGGTGTGAGACAATTCCGCGGAGGGTCCTGATGTCCTCTATTCCAACCAACCCATTCCCCATGATAAAACACAGAGCAGCCAGCTGACTTACGGTAACGTACAAATGGGCAGATACGATAAGAATCAGTTCTACGACGGATCGAACCAGGATCACGTCCACTGATTCCTTATGTGTCCAATGACCACACATGAAGATCGACGCCAGATTTATAAAGACTACTCTGGGGGCGAGAGTTGTCGACATAAAGTTTGTTGAAATTGAATTTGAAATTGAAATAAATCATATTCGATTCCGTTCCCTAAAGGGAGCCGTTGGTCTCGTGAAACTGCAGATCACTTGACATCGGCAGGAAAACGATAACACATCGCCTACTCTAAACCAGAGTCTGGTTGTCACGTCTGCCAGGTTAGCTTGGGGTTGCTACGTGTTCCGTGTTAACCCCCCTGCCCCCTCTTTCCCCACATATCTCGGCGGAGATGTCTCGCACTGTGCAGCACGCTACTTTTATTGCGTATGAATTTTTTAAAAATATTATACTAGACGGGACTATGATATGAATGATGTCTGTTATTTTAATTGAGTTTTGGACAATGTATTGGATGGTTTGCTCACCTATTTTTTTGTAATGATGGTGTACATTTTGTGTAAGTGTATAATGAGTCGGGAGACTCATTTTAGAGGGAGGGGAGTGATGTCACAGAGTGCCTGGTCAGGGTTAAATTACTGAGTAGAGTTAACATGTGAGGAAAAGTCCAGGTGCGGGATGTGGGACAAGACGGAGTTGTGGTCGTAAACAGGGTGTCCAAACACGCGTGATAAATGGGCACGCTAAAAGGGAATCCCGGAATACGTCGGTAGAATCATGTGTGAGACAGATTAAATAGGCACTGGTATATGTCCAGGTGTCCAAAAGGCCGGAAGAAGTCAGGCGTATCTTGTGAGAGAATTATGTCTAATAGACATTAATAAATGTTCAAGTGTCTAGGCACGGCCGGTATAGATGGTCCACGTGGTAAAAATAATGTGGGACTGTGGATAAGAACACACGTAGTAGAAGTAAAAGTTGAATTAGGCAGATGTATATAAGGAATGGTCGGTGGGCGTTTCGCGGGCTCCGTTGCTGAAGTGACACGTTGTGGTACCCTCTAGACAGCGCACCGGCCATTACCATGTTTTCAAGACAACGCCTCGCATTGTTGGGTGAGTTGACTTAAGTTTTCATTGTATCAAATGCCAGAAGTAAATATGGTGATGTAAACTCTTTCACTCTCCCCTTATGTCTGAGAATGCTTGAAGTGTGAATGATCCTGTGTGTAATTCGTAATGTGCTTTGATTGTCAGCGTTAAACGTTGTCTTGGTTAGTTGTTGTGATGTTAGCTGTTGTGTGATTAGTTGTTGTATGTGATGTTTAGAGAGGGGCATGAGTTGGTATGATGGAAGCCTGATTAGTGTCCTCAGCCACCGTACCTCTCAGATAAGCGAGTCTGCACCTATTTCTACATCGTACAACTAATTGACACGTATAGGTCAGTCTGATTGGCAGTGCTTCTCGTATTTATGCAGCAGCGGTTTGATAAGGAGATACGTACTCCAGAATCCCCAGGAGCGTGTTAGACCATTTAAACACGTTAAGTAGTCGATCCTTAAACGGCTGAGTGATAAAACATACGAAGGTAGGGGTTGACTTGGCGGTTGCTTTTATCTCAAGCCACAGGCTTTCCACATGGGTGGATTTCAGGTCACATCGTCGTGTCACGTTGTTAGCAATAGTATTGTGAACATAAGCACAAATGCCAGTATGACCAGGCGCTGAAGCATCTCGCCTATGAACGGAACAATTTTGTATTGTGATAGCTTGGTCACTTATATTCTCTGTCAACCTACTTTCTGTAAAGCCAAATATATGATATGGGGAGGGTTGGTTGAGTAGTACTGTAACGTCTGATACTTTACTGCAAAGGTGATATACATTGAGGTGGCCTATTCTAAGCAAATGATCGCTGACACTAGTAAACATGTTAGGTAACTTCGCAACCAAATACTAGTTTCAAATATACTAACAAACTAAATGACAGTTTAAACAACAATAAAGTGTCACTATGTGGCATGCAGATCAGTGGTCAAAACACAGCACTGAAACATGCGCGAAAGATTTTTTTTAAAAAAAGGAAGAAAAAAATAGCGGATCGTAGATGTAAGTGAAAAACGTCTGCAGATATAGGTCTCTGCGTGCGCAACGTACCGTTGCTAATAGTCTAGCAGCTGCCCTTCATAGACGATCAGCCGTTTACGAGATAGTGATTTTCTAGAGAGTAACAAAGGTTTGGGTATATCAAAATGAAGTCTAGTATGAATAAAAGCAGTGCGCACTCGTTTTAAACCGCCGGAGGATGGAGACATTTTTCTGTAGCACATTTTGTTTCCAGTATGGCTGCAGACGAAACCAGGACATTCGCGGCCATGTTTACAGGGGATCAGTAGTTTACACGGGTCTCATTGTTCCTGTATTCAGTGGTAGTATGCACTATATGTCACTTAAAAGGATTTCATTTTTTAAAGTAATATTTTCACACTTAGATATATTAAGAGAAGAAACAATTACGAAAACGCTTGCCTTGAACGCAAAATTAATATCGTTTTGCAACAATAAGGTATCCCAAAATCACGTGATCAAAACATCACGTGACGCCACGACCTTTGCGGACGTGAATTTCTGTGTGCCGACGGGTTCTTTTTTATTTGTTCTACATAAGCTTGTTTGTTTAAAAAAAAAAAGCAAACGTGTCAAGTTGCTGTGTGCATTTTTACGGCTTGATAAAGGTTTGTCACGTTTATTTCCATTCACTTTACCATCGCTTTGCCCGTTTCATTTCGACAACACAGCACCAAAACAAAACGTAACCCACAACACAAACGCTATCTTCAAAACCTATGCTGCATTCTGTAAAAGAAAAAGAGTGCCACACCACTTGGTTTTAACTGTCATGGCTGAGCAAAGTTTCGGAACTTGATTAATTATTTTATGCAGCAGTAACATTTATTTTAATCAGTTGCACTGACAAGCTATGTTGTGATGTGCGATCACTGCCAGTGCCAATTTTGCAGTCTCAGTGATCACTGATGGTACAGTACACTTCACACTGAAAAAAAAAAATACACAGTACAATGTGAACACGCTTGGAAGTTCATGCAATGCTTTGTTTAAAACAGAACCCTATCTTGCTAGCAGTAGCCTACTGCACAAAAGAGGAACTTATTTTGCTGCTGTGTTATTTGCAGTTTGTCTGCATATAGACATTTGCAGTTCGCTGCAAGGATTCTTAGCAGCTGACATATTGGGATTAAAACGACAAAGAAAACGGAGAAAGGTGACACAGAAATGATTTAATAAATCAGTCAAGTGATCAAATGAATGAGATATCTATGTTTTATGATAAACAGCTAGTTATGGGAGGGGGGGGGGGGGGGAAGGAGGCACATACTTTATAATGTACACGTACTATTTCTTTCAGTGTTTCCATCACCCATTCATAACACCATTAGACTCGATGAGTTGTCATGTTTTGAGTGGTTTACAAAATACATGTACTTGTTGCTGTTACATTATCTTCTTACTGGTTTTGACATTTCGCTGTAAGATTTACAGTCACATACTTTAAGCGTGTTCCCCCTAACGCACACAGAGGTTGACTGTATCATTGATATGTGTGTGTAGGTAGCGTTTGGTTTTGTTTGAGGTGGCAGTTTTGGCCTCACCTTTAAGTTTGGTGCCGCTGTGCATGTGGCCACCAGTACTATTTACAGAACTGATGGCTGCATGTGCAGGCTAGTTCGCGGTATCAAAATGTGAACTGAGCAGCCTATTGTTTGAAGTGATCAGTGGTAGCAACATCCATGATGTATGTGTGCATTTGGCCACTGGTACTGTTTACAAAGGTGCTGTTTACAGAACTAGTGGCTGAGTAGGCATATTATTATTAGTACTGTTATTGTTATCAGGTGTGGCCTTATCTCTAAGTTTTGGTGCCCCTGTGCATGAGGCCAACAGTACTTTTCACAGAACTGATGGCTGCATGTGCAGTGTGGTTAACTGGACACATGAAATTTGTAGGTGGGCAGCTAAAATACAGGCAGTCAATACAAGCCACTTGCTTAACCTGAAGTCTTTTACAGTCCACTAATGCCCATCAGTATACAATTGTGCATGTCTTTTGTGGGTATTCTGTGGTTTTGTATGTGGGCTGGGGTTGAAAGTGGGGCGGTATGGCACCTATTACCGTGTATGTACAAAACCTTCATTACAAACAAACATAAATTAATAATTTTAATAAATAGTTATTTGGGTTTAACGCCGCGCGGTAGACTACGGCCATCTCATGGCAGTTAAATAAGATAAAGTAAGTCAAAGATACCTGGGACATAAGAATGCTAAGTAAAGTATAGATTATGATCATGCACAGATGTACATTGGTGGATGTTCTGCGGTTTTGTGTGTGTAACTGGATTGGGGTTGGGAGCGAGTGATACTGCACCTATTACCATGTACGTGTATAAGACATAAGACATTTATTCACCAAGTAAAACGTTACAAGGATTTTTGTGTGGCATGGCGACAGTAAAATATGTCCTCACTTGTAGGGCATTCATCATGTCATACACTTAGTTGGCGATCATCCTATATACAGCACTAAAAGATAGATAAACACAAATCAGTCATATGTCACAAATCATGGAATCACGTTGTTCCATGCATGGTGATGTATTGAGGACAGCTTCTGGAAAAAAAAATTGCATCTGAATCGAGAGGTTCTGGCATTAAAAGCATGAAACCGCCGGCCAGAGGGCAGAAGCTCGAAGAGATGATTGGCTGGGTGTGACAGATCTGACAGAATAGTACTGGTGGCCACATGCACAGGGGCACCATGGTGTATGTTCTTGAGCTGTATGCTGATGTGTATGTACAAAACCTACATTACAAACAAACAAAACAAAACAAACAAACAAAATAAATAAATAATTTAAATAAATAAGATAAAGTAAGTCTAAGGTACCTGGGACATATGCATGCTAGGTAAAGGATAGATTAAAAATTATGAACATACACAGATGTGTATGTCCTTCTTTTGGTAGGTGTTCTGCGGTGTTATGTGTGTATTTAGGTAAGGGTTGGGAGCAGGCAGTATGGCACCTATTACCATCTATATATGTGTATATTTTCTTGTTTGCTGATGCCCCCACCCGGGTCTGCCCTGGGGGACTTGGGTGGGGTTAGGTACTTTTTAGTTCCCAGGGTCACCCTGGTCAGCCCCACAGGGTGGGTTTCCTTTCTATTCTGGGGCATGTGTTTCTGTCTACCCTTGGTCCATTCACCTGTATTTGTCTTTTTAAAACTCTTCCAACTGTCTGCACTGCCTGTAGCTCTTGATGTTGGATGTGTGTTGCTAGACAGTCTTAGCTTTATTTAGGCCCCATGTTGTAGGTTTATTTAACGTATTTGACCGGCTGGCGACATACATTCAATTTTCTGTTTAGTTTTTTTTTTTCACAAGCAGTGCAGGCACATCCTGAGAAAGCCTTGTTGCTGTCGGGACGTTAAGCAATGTACAATCAATCAATCACTGTTTGCTGATGTGTATGTACAAAACCTTCATTACAAGCAAACAAAATAAATAAATAATTTAAATATATACTTATTTGGGTTTAATGTCGAGCAGGCGACCAATGCCATCTCATGGCGGTTAAATAAAAAAGATAAGTAAGTCAAGATACCTGGGACATATGAATGCTCAGTAAAGGATAGATTATGAACATGCACAGATGTAATTGTCGTTTGGTGGGTGTTCTCTGGTTGTGGAGTGGGGTTGGGAGTGGGCAGTATTACCATATATGTGTATGTGAACATCAGCATACGAACAAAACCTACTTTTCAAACAAATAAAAATAAATAATAAATTTAAATAACTAGGACATATGAATACCAAGTAAAGGATATATTATGAACATGCACAGATGTTTGTTCTGTGAGTACTCAAACCAAGGGGAATCACAGCGCTGGACAGACAACAGTTAGATCCCCTGCCCCCGCCTATCAGGCACCCAATCGCCAGCCCACAGAGAAATACGCAGGTATAGAATAAGACAATCATTTCCATTCCTTATAAGAATGGATCAGGTCTCTTATATAACCCATGTCTTTCTCCGGAACTTAGGAAGTAGGCAGGAGAAACATACATACACAAACATGAAGGTGCGCTACTATATGTGGTCGGGTAAATACCCTGATTTCCCACAGTAGATGCACAGAACATTACACAACAATGTAACGATACAAATTTTTGCCTCGAGTTATACATGATATTCACAAACCAGATAGGTGAGGCTAGCGCTGGCAGAATTGTCAGTACTCAAACCAAGGGGAATCACAGCGCTGGACAGACAACAGTTAGATCCCCTGCCCCCGCCTATCAGGCACCCAATCGCCAGCCCACAGAGAAATACGCAGGTATAGAATAAGACAATCATTTCCATTCCTTATAAGAATGGATCAGGTCTCTTATATAACCCATGTCTTTCTCCGGAACTTAGGAAGTAGGCAGGAGAAACATACATACACAAACATGAAGGTGCGCTACTATATGTGGTCGGGTAAATACCCTGATTTCCCACAGTAGATGCACAGAACATTACACAACAATGTAACGATACAAATTTTTGCCTCGAGTTATACATGATATTCACAAACCAGATAGGTGAGGCTAGCGCTGGCAGAATTGTCAGTACTCAAACCAAGGGGAATCACAGCGCTGGACAGACAACAGTTAGATCCCCTGCCCCCGCCTATCAGGCACCCAATCGCCAGCCCACAGAGAAATACGCAGGTATAGAATAAGACAATCATTTCCATTCCTTATAAGAATGGATCAGGTCTCTTATATAACCCATGTCTTTCTCCGGAACTTAGGAAGTAGGCAGGAGAAACATACATACACAAACATGAAGGTGCGCTACTATATGTGGTCGGGTAAATACCCTGATTTCCCACAGTAGATGCACAGAACATTACACAACAATGTAACGATACAAATTTTTGCCTCGAGTTATACATGATATTCACAAACCAGATAGGTGAGGCTAGCGCTGGCAGAATTGTCAGTACTCAAACCAAGGGGAATCACAGCGCTGGACAGACAACAGTTAGATCCCCTGCCCCCGCCTATCAGGCACCCAATCGCCAGCCCACAGAGAAATACGCAGGTATAGAATAAGACAATCATTTCCATTCCTTATAAGAATGGATAAGGTCTCTTATATAACCCATGTCTTTCTCCGGAACTTAGGAAGTAGGCAGGAGAAACATACATACACAAACATGAAGGTGCGCTACTATATGTGGTCGGGTAAATACCCTGATTTCCCACAGTAGATGCACAGAACATTACACAACAATGTAACGATACAAATTTTTGCCTCGAGTTATACATGATATTCACAAACCAGATAGGTGAGGCTAGCGCTGGCAGAATTGTCAGTACTCAAAACAAGGGGAATCACAGCGCTGGACAGACAACAGTTAGATCCCCTGCCCCCGCCTATCAGGCACCCAATCGCCAGCCCACAGAGAAATACGCAGGTATAGAATAAGACAATCATTTCCATTCCTTATAAGAATGGATCAGGTCTCTTATATAACCCATGTCTTTCTCCGGAACTTAGGAAGTAGGCAGGAGAAACATACATACACAAACATGAAGGTGCGCTACTATATGTGGTCGGGTAAATACCCTGATTTCCCACAGTAGATGCACAGAACATTACACAACAATGTAACGATACAAATTTTTGCCTCGAGTTATACATGATATTCACAAACCAGATAGGTGAGGCTAGCGCTGGCAGAATTGTCAGTACTCAAACCAAGGGGAATCACAGCGCTGGACAGACAACAGTTAGATCCCCTGCCCCCGCCTATCAGGCACCCAATCGCCAGCCCACAGAGAAATACGCAGGTATAGAATAAGACAATCATTTCCATTCCTTATAAGAATGGATCAGGTCTCTTATATAACCCATGTCTTTCTCCGGAACCTGTGGTTTTGCATGTGGGGTGGGGAGCGGGTGGTATGCACCTATTACCATATGTGTACATGTTATGTTCACATCATATATGTGTATATGTACTATGTTCTCATCTTGTATGCTGATGTCCCCCACCCAGGTCTACCCTGGGGGACTTGGGCGGGGTTAACTACTTTTTAGTTCCGAGGGTGACCCTGGTCAGCCCCACAGGGTGGGTTTTCCCCTCTATTCATGGGCGTGTGTTTCTGTCTACGCTTGGTACATTCACCAGTATTTACCTTTTTTAAACTCTTCCTACTGTCTGCACTGCTTGTAGCTCTTGATATTGGATGTGTGTTGCTTAAGGGTCTAGTTAGGTTTATTTAGTGTATTAGACCAGCTGGCGACATACATTCAATATTCTGTTTAGTTTGGGTTTTTTCACAAGCAGTGCAGGCACGTCCTGAGAAAGTCTTGTTGCTGTCGGGACGTTAAACAATGTACAATCAATCATTTTATGCTGATGTGTATGTGCAAACATACATCACAAACAAACAAACAAACAAAAAAATAATAAATTAATAAAATAAGTTGGGGATACCTGGGACCTATAAATATGCATGTTAAGTAAAGGATAGATTATGAATATGCACAGATGTATGCATATTGAAAACAAATTTCCTCTCCTTGGTGACCACTACCATACCACTATAGTGATCATGTGCATCAAGGAATTCCTTCCATCCATAATTAAAAGGATAAATAATAAATAAATATGTAAGTGAATACATACATGAATCAATAAAAATAAATAAATAAAACATGTAATATAATAGAGAGGGCTACTATCTGTATTGTGTCTCATGCAAGGTTACAAAGCAAAGTAGGTTACAGCACTGTCAGGGGAGAGAAATGTGCATGATCGACCAGTGATCATAGATCTACTGTGGCCAAAGCACAAAAAAAAAAAAAGATAGGAAAGAGAGGGGGCGCTAAGAAAGTGACTGAAAGCAATGCATATGGAAGCCCCCCCCGAAGGGGGGCGTATCACATATCCACTGTTCCAGCCACTCAGTGCATGGAAATTTAAATCTAGGTCCCCCCAAAGGGGGTCCAGATATTTAGCCGGTGTGGACAGCTGTTTCGGTCTTTGCGACCTCTTCAGCACACCATCGGCAATGCTGGAGGAGGCAGGAAATTCTGCCTACCTGCAATGACAACCACATTTTACTGTGGTGTCTGCAGGGGCATACATTCCATGCCACCACCTAGAGTTAAATTTCCATGCACCCTAAAAGAGAACCTACCAAAAGGGGGGAAGGGGTTGCAGTCGATATTGTAGTGATAAATGAAAAGAAAAGGGGAGACTGCCAGTGCTAATATTTTAGGAAGGTTACAAAGCAAAGTAGGTTACAGCACTGTCAGGGGAGAGAAATGTGCATGATCGACCAGTGATCATAGATCTACTGTGGCCAAAGCACAAAAAAAAAAAAAAGATAGGAAAGAGAGGGGGCGCTAAGAAAGTGACTGAAAGCAATGCATATGGAAGCCCCCCCCGAAGGGGGGCGTATCACATATCCACTGTTCCAGCCACTCAGTGCATGGAAATTTAAATCTAGGTCCCCCCAAAGGGGGTCCAGATATTAAGCCGGTGTGGACAGCTGTTTCGGTCTTTGCGACCTCTTCAGCACACCATCGGCAATACTGGAGGATGCAGGAAATTCTGCCTACCTGCAATGACAACCACATTTTACTGTGGTGTCTGCAGGGGCATACATTCCATGCCACCACCTAGAGTTAAATTTCCATGCACCCTAAAAGAGAACCTACCAAAAGGGGGGAAGGGGTTGCAGTCGATATTGTAGTGATAAATGAAAAGAAAAGGGGAGACTGCCAGTGCTAATATTTTAGGAAGGTTACAAAGCAAAGTAGGTTACAGCACTGTCAGGGGAGAGAAATGTGCATGATCGACCAGTGATCATAGATCTACTGTGGCCAAAGCACAAAAAAAAAAAAGATAGGAAAGAGAGGGGGAGCTAAGAAAGTGACTGAAAGCAATGCATATGGAAGCCCCCCCGAAGGGGGGCGTATCACATATCCACTGTTCCAGCCACTCAGTGCATGGAAATTTAAATCTAGGTCCCCCCAAAGGGGGTCCAGATATTTAGCCGGTGTGGACAGCTGTTTCGGTCTTTGCGACCTCTTCAGCACACCATCGGCAATACTGGAGGAGGCAGGAAATTCTGCCTACCTGCAATGACAACCACATTTTACTGTGGTGTCTGCAGGGGCATACATTCCATGCCACCACCTAGAGTTAAATTTCCATGCACCCTAAAAGAGAACCTACCAAAAGGGGGGAAGGGGTTGCAGTCGATATTGTAGTGATAAATGAAAAGAAAAGGGGAGACTGCCAGTGCTAATATTTTAGGAAGGTTACAAAGCAAAGTAGGTTACAGCACTGTCAGGGGAGAGAAATGTGCATGATCGACCAGTGATCATAGATCTACTGTGGCCAAAGCACACAAAAAAAAAAAGATAGGAAAGAGAGGGGGCGCTAAGAAAGTGACTGAAAGCAATGCATATGGAAGCCCCCCCGAAGGGGGGCGTATCACATATCCACTGTTCCAGCCACTCAGTGCATGGAAATTTAAATCTAGGTCCCCCCAAAGGGGGTCCAGATATTTAGCCGGTGTGGACAGCTGTTTCGGTCTTTGCGACCTCTTCAGCACACCATCGGCAATACTGGAGGAGGCAGGAAATTCTGCCTACCTGCAATGACAACCACATTTTACTGTGGTGTCTGCAGGGGCATACATTCCATGCCACCACCTAGAGTTAAATTTCCATGCACCCTAAAAGAGAACCTACCAAAAGGGGGGAAGGGGTTGCAGTCGATATTGTAGTGATAAATGAAAAGAAAAGGGGAGACTGCCAGTGCTAATATTTTAGGAAGGTTACAAAGCAAAGTAGGTTACAGCACTGTCAGGGGAGAGAAATGTGCATGATCGACCAGTGATCATAGATCTACTGTGGCCAAAGCACACAAAAAAAAAAAGATAGGAAAGAGAGGGGGCGCTAAGAAAGTGACTGAAAGCAATGCATATGGAAGCCCCCCCGAAGGGGGGCGTATCACATATCCACTGTTCCAGCCACTCAGTGCATGGAAATTTAAATCTAGGTCCCCCCAAAGGGGGTCCAGATATTTAGCCGGTGTGGACAGCTGTTTCGGTCTTTGCGACCTCTTCAGCACACCATCGGCAATACTGGAGGAGGCAGGAAATTCTGCCTACCTGCAATGACAACCACATTTTACTGTGGTGTCTGCAGGGGCATACATTCCATGCCACCACCTAGAGTTAAATTTCCATGCACCCTAAAAGAGAACCTACCAAAAGGGGGGAAGGGGTTGCAGTCGATATTGTAGTGATAAATGAAAAGAAAAGGGGAGACTGCCAGTGCTAATATTTTAGGAAGGTTACAAAGCAAAGTAGGTTACAGCACTGTCAGGGGAGAGAAATGTGCATGATCGACCAGTGATCATAGATCTACTGTGGCCAAAGCACAAAAAAAAAAAAAGATAGGAAAGAGAGGGGGCGCTAAGAAAGTGACTGAAAGCAATGCATATGGAAGCCCCCCCAAAGGGGGGCGTATCACATATCCACTGTTCCAGCCACTCAGTGCATGGAAATTTAAATCTAGGTCCCCCCAAAGGGGGTCCAGATATTTAGCCGGTGTGGACAGCTGTTTCGGTCTTTGCGACCTCTTCAGCACACCATCGGCAATACTGGAGGAGGCAGGAAATTCTGCCTACCTGCATTGCATTGCTTTCAGTCACTTTCTTAGTGCCCCCTCTCTTTCCTATCTTTTTTTTTTTTTTTTTTTTTGTGCTTTGGCCACAGTAGATCTATGATCACTGGTCGATCATGCACATTTCTCTCCCCTGACAGTGCTGTAACCTACTTTGCTTTGTAACCTTCCTAAAATATTAGCACTGGCAGTCTCCCCTTTTCTTTTCATTTATCACTACAATATCGACTGCAACCCCTTCCCCCCTTTTGGTAGGTTCTCTTTTAGGGTGCATGGAAATTTAACTCTAGGTGGTGGCATGGAATGTATGCCCCTGCAGACACCACAGTAAAATGTGGTTGTCATTGCAGGTAGGCAGAATTTCCTGCCTCCTCCAGTATTGCCGATGGTGTGCTGAAGAGGTCGCAAAGACCGAAACAGCTGTCCACACCGGCTAAATATCTGGACCCCCTTTGGGGGGACCTAGATTTAAATTTCCATGCACTGAGTGGCTGGAACAGTGGATATGTGATACGCCCCCCTTCGGGGGGGCTTCCATATGCATTGCTTTCAGTCACTTTCTTAGCGCCCCCTCTCTTTCCTATCTTTTTTTTTTTTATTGTGCTTTGGCCACAGTAGATCTATGATCACTGGTCGATCATGCACATTTCTCTCCCCTGACAGTGCTGTAACCTACTTTGCTTTGTAACCTTCCTAAAATATTAGCACTGGCAGTCTCCCCTTTTCTTTTCATTTATCACTACAATATCGACTGCAACCCCTTCCCCCCTTTTGGTAGGTTCTCTTTTAGGGTGCATGGAAATTTAACTCTAGGTGGTGGCATGGAATGTATGCCCCTGCAGACACCACAGTAAAATGTGGTTGTCATTGCAGGTAGGCAGAATTTCCTGCCTCCTCCAGTATTGCCGATGGTGTGCTGAAGAGGTCGCAAAGACCGAAACAGCTGTCCACACCGGCTAAATATCTGGACCCCCTTTGGGGGGACCTAGATTTAAATTTCCATGCACTGAGTGGCTGGAACAGTGGATATGTGATACGCCCCCCTTCGGGGGGCTTCCATATGCATTGCTTTCAGTCACTTTCTTAGCGCCCCCTCTCTTTCCTATCTTTTTTTTTTTTGTGCTTTGGCCACAGTAGATCTATGATCACTGGTCGATCATGCACATTTCTCTCCCCTGACAGTGCTGTAACCTACTTTGCTTTGTAACCTTCCTAAAATATTAGCACTGGCAGTCTCCCCTTTTCTTTTCATTTATCACTACAATATCGACTGCAACCCCTTCCCCCCTTTTGGTAGGTTCTCTTTTAGGGTGCATGGAAATTTAACTCTAGGTGGTGGCATGGAATGTATGCCCCTGCAGACACCACAGTAAAATGTGGTTGTCATTGCAGGTAGGCAGAATTTCCTGCCTCCTCCAGTATTGCCGATGGTGTGCTGAAGAGGTCGCAAAGACCGAAACAGCTGTCCACACCGGCTAAATATCTGGACCCCCTTTGGGGGGACCTAGATTTAAATTTCCATGCACTGAGTGGCTGGAACAGTGGATATGTGATACGCCCCCCTTCGGGGGGGCTTCCATATGCATTGCTTTCAGTCACTTTCTTAGCGCCCCCTCTCTTTCCTATCTTTTTTTTTTTTTGTGCTTTGGCCACAGTAGATCTATGACCACTGGTCGATCATGCACATTTCTCTCCCCTGACAGTGCTGTAACCTACTTTGCTTTGTAACCTTCCTAAAATATTAGCACTGGCAGTCTCCCCTTTTCTTTTCATTTGTGTCTCATGCAGTCCTGATAAAGCTTAATCATAAGAGTCCTTGTGAGTACTTGAGTGCGGATTGGTTGAATTGGTTGCAAAAACTAACATTTTATATTTAGGTGTTTAGCTGAACATGGTGATTTTGATGGAAACGGTTCGGAGATGGATTTCACTCTGCCTGGCTTGTGCTTAAGACAAGTCGGATACGAGTGTGCTTGACCAGTTAAAAATCCCATCTCCACTAATAAAATAAATAAAAAAAAGAGCAGACCTGCACTTAGAGCCGTTAGGCTGAAAAACAGACGAACAACATGCATGTTGTATCCGGCCAAAGAATGTTGAAGATGGTCGGCAGACACATTGCACAACATGCACAAAGGGAGTTTACTTTCGATATGCTTTCCTCCCACAAAAGACCGAGTTCTATGGAAAAGGCTGTTTTCAAGACCAGGAAAAATAACGTATTTGACGTTGATAAGATGTTCAAATCGATAATAATCTCTGTTTCAATTCAGGAGCAAAGTAAAGCTTCATCAACCGTGCGCGTCTGATTGACTTCTTTAGAAGGCTTCTCGCTGACCGCCATTTTGAAACTAGCGACGCGACTATGCTTACCGCATTAAAAATAATACTTTTAAACTTATTTTATCGTATATATGTATGCATGTTTACTTGCTGATGATTTTAATTTACTAACTGGAATAAACTTGTAACTTGTATGCTTGAAATTTTCAATGTTATGCACAAAAAAATGTCTTGCACCTTATCCGGGCGGTGTACGAGGACTGGTTCCCTCACATCGAAAAATAGCTTTTGAAAAACACTTCTACAAAAATGTCTCCATCCTAAGGAAAAATATTGTTGCCATGCATAAACTATATGGCATTAGTACTTTCGTTTCGTACCTGCAAACCATTGTTACTCTTTTGACGAACTACTTAGTCTGCAGAAATTGCGAAAAGCTGCTGGACTATAAAAACAAAACGCGATGAAGCGTACCAGAGCAATCTTATTCTATTTGCTACCGACACAGTCAGTGATAAGAATCACTTTAATAGCGACCAAGTTGTGCACTCCTGTTCAATACACAGGCTAACACAGTTTGTAAAGTCACAGAGTGCTGCAATTGTCATAATTATACGCGCATTTCGATGATAATTGCACGCGGGTGTGTCTATCCACACTGACCACTAAGCCAGTCATCACACACTGATCAGTCATCAGGGTCAAGTGCTAATCCTGAACCTCCTTGACAGGATTATGTTGTGTGATTGTATCGCGACTAATCGTCGCACAAAGAGACGCACGCAATTGGTGTCACTGATCCGTTACGGTCTAGCACACAAGAAATACGGAGAGAGAGAGAGAGAGAGAGAGAGAGAGAGAGAGAGAGAGAGAGAGAGAGAGAGAGAGAGAGAGAGAGAGAGAGAGAGAGAGAGAGAGAGAGAGAAATGAAATGAAATGAAATGAAACTTTATTTCTCAAGGATAAATGATTAGGTACACAGACCTTTTTTCAATCATGTCCTTGCACACGCACTCACACATCAATCTCACGCGCGTTACTAAAACTAATAAAACTGGAAAGGCAAAACGTGAGCATAAAAAAAGAAGTTAGCTCACTCACACACACACACACACACACACACACACACACACACACACACACACACACACACACACACACACACACACACACTAAGAGCCTGATTAAACAAGAATGTTAAAAACTTAGTTTGAACAGCAACTGCAAACTCGACAATACAACTCACTGCGCTGGAAAAACGCCGACACAAGTACACACAACTATGGGCTTAATTTTCTTTCAGGTGCCGAAATAAGCGGGCTCTGAATGTGGACAAAGAAGGAGCCCCAGTAATGTCGATAGGCAACAGATTCCATAGTTTGGCTCCTGAGTAAGACAAACTAGTTTTGAATATATCGAGGCGCGGCCTTGGTATGGATAGATTGTTCCTCGTCGTTTTATAAGGCGTATGAGCAGGGCTAAATAGATCTGTTAGATAACTAGGCGTTTAAGAGTGGTAGATTTTAAACATAAGTACGCCTTTATTGTACATAAGTAACTTACGCAGAGGCAGCATGTCGAGGGCTTTGAGTCGGTCGTCGGTGCTTTCTTTACTATCCGGGTGGATTAATTTGGCTGCTCTACGATGAAGAGCATTAAGTCTTTTTATGCACGCATCGCTACATCCATCCCAAACTGTAGAAGCATAATCTATATGGGATTGAATATGTGCGTTATAAAATATTTTCCTTGTCGGTGTATCTGTAAAATAACGCAGTTTTGAAAGAAGATATAAATTCCTGGACACTGTTCGACATACACTGCTGACATGAGCGTGTCATGTGAGTTGATCGTCAATAATGACGCCTAACAAGCGTTGCTCTCTAACTTGTCTAATCGGCTCAGAGTTGAGAGAAAGGCTAAGAGGGGGTGGATGTAGCTGCTGCTTTTGTCGTGTAGTTATTAGCATGCATTCTGTTTTAGACGGATTTGGTACCATATAGTTAGTGTGACACCATTTTGAAACATCAGTTAAGCCCTGTTGAAGTGAGGAATTGATTGTGGAGATATTCGCTGACGACATGTCGAGAGTAGCATCATCAGCAAACAGACTACAGCGTACGTTTAGATCTGAAATATGCAATGGCATATCATTGATGTAAATGGAAAATAGGAGGGGCCCTAATATTGAGCCCTGAGGCACGCCATGCTTTAGTATGCCTTCAGCGGAACGTTTTCCGTTAACAAACACATAAAGACGTTTTCCGTGCAGGTAGGATTTGAAAAAGTCCAAGGATGCTTTGTTTACGTGATACACTGATAGCTTTAGTATCAACATATCATGATTTATTAGATCAAAGGCTTTTGAGAAATATAGAAATACAGCACCGGTCATTTCAGCTTTGTTCATGGACGTAAGCCAAGTATTGGTCAGGTGAGCTAGAGCAGTGTGGCATGAGTGGCGATGTCTAAAACCTGACTGTAGTGGGTAAAGCAAGTTATGTTTTTCAAGAAAATAGCTCAGATGCCTGTGTACATGTTTTTCTATTGGTTTTGACAGAGCTGACAAGAGCGAGATTGGTCTAAACTTATTAGGATCTGAGAGGTTCTTACTTTTAGGCAGAGGAATAACTTTGGCTACTTTCCAGCTGTTTGGAAATGTACCATGTTGTAAAACGAGATTATAAATAAATGTCAAAGACTCGACCACATACGGGGCAGCAAGTTTTAAAAAGTATGTATTTATCCCGTCGTGACCAAGCGAGCGCTTATTTTTGAGTTGGCTAATAGATTTGCCAACGTCAAATACAGTAAGCAAAGGAATACTAAATGATACGTTTGGCGCGAGTTTGTCCTCACAAAAATCTGTAAGCCTTTCGGATATAGCTGGTGTGTGTTGTCGTACTGCTTAACAACGAATCAGCAGCAGACAAGAAATGGTTGTTAAATGTGTCTGCAGATATAGATGTACATGGTGCTGTTTGTCGTGATTTAGTGAACGCATTAAGGGCGCGCCAGACAGATAAGGTGTCTGTTTTGTTGTCCATCAATCGCTTAAAGTGGTTTTTTTGGGCCTCTAATACCATGTATTTAACACGATTTCTCTGCTTGCGGAAAGCACCAAAATCTTTGTTGCGTTTTAGTTCATTTCTGACAGCCATGGCCTCTTTAATGTCATTGCTTAACCATTGGGGTAAAAGCACATGTTTCACCCTCTTTTCACGCAACGGCGCATGCTTGTCAAGAACCCGACGGAACAATCTATACCAATCGGCCAACGCGCATCTTCAGGATTCGTATGATTGTAAACCGAAAAAAAAGAGGTTTCATTTAGTTCGGCTAAAAACATATCCCTATTAAATTTTTTAAACGATCTATAATAGATAGTGGTATGTTGGTTTTTCCGATTTTGTTTGTCCAACTTCAAAGCCCAGCTGCAGCACACAGGGTAGTGGTCACTGATCGCCACTTGAAGGGCACAAGAACTAAGAACCCTTGAATTCAGTGTTGGAGGTGTATATATGATCAATCAGAGTGGCAGACGACTCTGTAACTCTAGTTGCAGACGTGATGATCTGCTTGAGACCAACCATATTGATTGTGGATTACCAAGCAGGGTTCGAAACAAACATATTGATGTTAAAATCGCCAAGTAATAACACTTCAGTGCTGCTTTTGTTAATCTTATCCGCCATATGTAAAAAGTCGTCATACCACTCAAATGACGCAGACGGATTTCGGTATACAAATCCAACAAGCAAAGGGGCCGATCTGTTTGTCTTCACCTCAACCCACACACTTTCAACAGAGTCTGATTCCAGGTCTGTTCTTCTGCGTGTAAAGTGCGCAATAGAGTCATGTATATAAACAGCTAATCCTGTTTGCTGAGGACGTACAGGATCGCGCCGGATTACTGAAAACCCCGGTATCGAAATAGATGCGTCACTTATGTCGGAACGTAAACGTGACTCTGTAATTCCGAAAATATGAAAGGGGGTGGGCTGAGAGAGGAGAACACACAAATCAGGAATCTTGTTTAACAAGTGATAAATATTTAAATGACCCAAATGTAAATTGTGAAATGTTGAACTATTCGACATGTTAAAAGAATAAAAATATATAAATGCAAGTAGAGTACAATTAAAACTATACTGAGCACAATGATCGTGCTGTCACGACTTCCAGTACTGTCGTGCCTCAAATTAATGTGTCCGTTAGGGTCACTACCTAGATAGTGGCTGACGGTAATCGCAAACACGTCACAGTCAGTCAGCAACAGCATACCCACAGTGCTTCGCATCTAAGTTTAGGCGGCCTTTCAGAACTGGTTTACTAAAAGACCACAAGATATATCGTAGCAATACAATGAGTTAGTGAATGTGCTCAAGGACGAAACTTGATATTAATGAGAACGCTCAATTCAGCTGTCAAATAATTCACTAATTATTTTGTGAAACTTGAAATGCCAAAACTTATAAACTGGAGTGTAATTGAGGCAAATATGTCGGTTTTAATAAGAGCTCGCAAGAGAGAGAGAGAGAGAGAGAGAGAGAGAGAGAGAGAGAGAGAGAGAGAGAGAGAGAGAGAGAGAGAGAGAGAGAGAGAGAGAGAGAGAGAGAGAGAGAGAGAGAGAGAGAAGTGAATCAATGAATCAATGAATCAATGAAACTTTATTTTACAACGGTTTAGGCATTGACATCGTCATCGACACAGCCATTTTACAAACCTGCCGTTGCTAACAACTACAAGACTAACTACAAATATACATACATATAAGTAAACATAATACTTGCAAAGCGATGACAACACTATTCACATAGACAGACATACTCATAGACTCACAGACACCCCCCACCCCACCCACCCCCCTTCACACATAGACAGAGCTAAGTAGTCCAAATGATAATTGAAAAGGATAACAGACTTAATTGGGAATAAATTGGACCCAGCATAAAAAGAAACATATAATACAAGTGGTTGAGTCATCCCTACGAGTGATCCACAAAATATTTGAAGAGACCCTTTTTAAAACAGGCTAGCGAGGAGGCGGATTTTACATGGTCTGGAAGGGCATTCCAGATAAGTGCCCCTGAGAAGGATAAGCTAGTTTTATATAGATCGATCCTTGGTTTTGGGACTATGAAAAGCTTTCTGATGTTTCCAAGCTTGGACTCAGACTTACGGAGAGAGAGAGAGAGAGAGAGAGAGAGAGAGAGAGAGAGAGAGAGAGAGAGAGAGAGAGAGAGAGAGAGAGAGAGAGAGAGAGAGAGAGAGAGAGAGATTATCTCTCGCCCTACACTTTTCATTTATTACTTCGTTTGTTAGGATCGTATTTTAGTCACACTTGTTGTAAACAAAACAGAACACAACAGGAAAACAAACGCAGCATAATAAAGAAAAAAATCAGGTGAAAAATATTAACGAACACAACTTAGGTGAAATATTTAAAGAGAGAGAGAATCAATGAATCAATGAATCTTTATTTTACAACGGTGAAGATATTAACACAGTCAGTGACTATGTCATTTTTCGTACCTGCCGTTGCTACAACACGGCTAACTAAGTATAAGATATATATAAAACAGTGACAACAAAGCACAGCAATACAAAATATATAGTCCACTAAACACAAACACGCGCATACGCGCACTCACGCGTCCACACACACACACACACACACACACACACACACACACACACACACACACACACACACGTACACACACACACACACACACACACACACACACACATACACATGATTGTTAGAATATACACGTACATTCGTGTGTCTACGAATAACTAGATATTATTATTTGAGTAATGTCAAATACCTATAAAGACTTGCCTTGAAACGAGATAATGTTGGAGTGGCTTTAACGTGATGTGGGAGTGAGTTCCACAGTGTGGAACACGCAAATGACAAAGTAGATTTAAATATATCTATTCGGGGTTTTGGAACAATATAAAGACCCCTCATATTCCCATAGCAGGAATCTGATTTTTTAAACAACTCTGTTAGATATTCCGGAGCGCTATGGTTCCACACTTTAAACATCAGTACCCCTTTGCTATATTTAAAGAGAGAGAGAGAGAGAGAGAGAGAGAGAGAGAGAGAGAGAGAGAGAGAGAGAGAGAGAGAGAGAGAGAGAGAGAGAGAGAGAGAGAGAGAAAGAGAGAGAGAGAGAGAGAGAAATGTACGTTCAGCAGCGAGGTTATGGTAACGAAACGTGACGTAATTTTTATCTTGTTACTTCAATTGTTAGAGGTTTAGCCTGCCCGCCTTTGACATCATGGACATGCTATTAAATTCGCCCCACCGCGACCCGTCCCTAAAAGTCTCTTCTATAAATAGAAAAATAGAAGGGACTTAAAAACCTCGATTTCTGGACAAAGTCAGACAGTAACGGTGACGTAAAAGCAAAAATTTCTTCATGACACAGACATCGACGCAATAGTCTAGATGACGTATTTAGCGCGCGCACACGCACACACATCGACGCGTTGTCAGAAGAGCATGCGCGTGTACAGTAGAATATCATGTAGCTAGGTAAAGTCAACCTCCCTTCACACTAGTCCCCGATCACTTTGTGCCAGCGGGACACTCTCTCTCTTGGCTTGACTTCGCGAACGAAGATTTTATAGGAGTTGCCCACGACGTCTGCAGGCTTGTTCGTGGCTGCGGAGGCCAATCCGAGACAGGCAGGTTCGACCGCAGTGGCTGCAGGGGAAGGTATGGCCGGGGTTCTGAGCTGCGGCATCTCTGTTTTTTCTCCTGAGCCGCTTGTCCTTAAGGCTAGCTCTGTGAGAGTCCTCAAAGGAGACAGCTGCCTTGTAAATGGTGGAGCGCCAGGTGTCACGGTCCGCAGCAAGCGAAGACCACTGGTGGTGGTCGATTTGGCAGGCACCAAGTGACTTCTTGAGACAGTCTTTGTATCTCTTCTTTGGTGCCCCTCTGTCACGGTGTCCAGTAGCAAGCTCGCCGAACAGGGTGATCTTTGGTAGGCGATGATCCTCCATCCTGGAGACATGCCCCGCCCAGCGGAGCTGTGTCCGCAGCAGCAAAGCCTCGATGCTCACAGTTTCAGCCTGTTCAAGGACCTCGACGTTGGTGACATAGTCACTCCAGTGAATGCCCAGGATGGTACGCAGGCAGCGCTGGTGGAAGCGTTCGAGGAGTCGTAGTTGGCTGCGGTAGAGGGCCCAGGACTCGGAACCATACAGCAGGGTGGTGAGGACCACAGCTCTGTACACGCTGATCTTGGTGCCTGTTTTCAGCTGTTGATTGTGCCACACCCGCTTGAAAAGTCGCCCGAAAGCGCTGTTCGCTTTTGCCAGCCTGCTGTCAAGCTCCTTGTCCAGCTTGGCGTCCGACGTGATAATGCCAGCGGGACACTAAACTGGATTTAACGTAACGGAACCTCCCTTCACACATATTATTGAGACTGGAAATTGCACTGTGAAATTCTAGTTTGGTCGCCATTGCTTCTCAGGTCGTCTGGAAGGCAAAGTTGAAGGCTTCCAGATGCATTATTTCAACTCACTTAGCGCACACCTCTTTCCTTTCCTTTTGTTGTTGTTGTGCTTTTGATCAAAGTAGATTTATGATCATTGGTCCATAATGTACAATTCGCGCCCCCGACAGGACATTTTTCCTACTTACTTGGTAGTTTCTTCTAAATTACAAGCACTGGCAGTCAACTCCATTCGTCTCGTTTATTACTACAATTTCGATTGCAAACTCTTCCCCCTTTTTTGTAGGTTAACTCTTAGGATGCATGCAAATTTGGCTCTAGGTGGAGGCATGGAAGGTATGCCCCTGCAGAAAGCACAGTAAAATGTAGTCTTATTTGCAGGTAGGCAGAAGTTCCTTCCGTTTCTCCAGTTACGCCGATGGTGTGCTGAAAAACAGCTGTCCACACCGGCTAAACATGTGGATCCCACTTGGGGGACCTAGATCTAAATTCCCATGCACCAAAAGGCCGTTTATCCAGTGGATATGTGATACGCCCCCTTCGGGGGTAGGCCGGGAGGAGGGGGCACTTCCATATGCATTGCTTCCAGTCCGGCACTTACTTAGCGCACCCTAGTCTTTCCTGATTGAAAATACGGTAGACTTTGAACTCGGGCTGTTCGGAGCGCATTCCGGAGCATGCACATGACGTTTTTGACGTGCGGGGCAGAAATTCTGGCAAACAAGTAACAAGATAAAAATGACGTCACCTCTAGCTAAGCAAACCTTGCTAGAGAACGTCTTTTTGGCGCCAAAGCGCCGTATGTGTGTGTGTGTGTGTGTGTGTGTGTGTTTGTGTGCGTGCGTGCGTTTGTGTGTGTGTGCGTGTGTGTGTGTGTGTATGTGTGTATGTGTGTGTGTGTGTGTGTGTGTGTGTGTGTGTGTGTGTGTGTGTGTGTGTGTGTGTGTGTGTGTGTGTGTGCGACAGCGACTTGTTTTCGATTTTTTTTATTAAGATGCTCATTGGCAAGAAAATGGCCGTTTCACAAGAAACCGGTTGATCCACACTGGAGTCCGTGCTTTTTTCTTATTTTTACTAGATATTTTGCACATAGCTAGATAAAAGGGAGATATTGAATGAGTTCGTTAATCAGCATTATTGTTCAGTCACTCCATTTTCCGACACTGTGATTGGTCAGCATATAAAAATCGCAGGGGGTTCAATGCCCCAATGCCTGCCTCCTAGAGCCATTGCTGTACCTGTAATTTGTAATCAGCTGGCCAATCCACAGTTCACTATCACGCACGAATAATAATTATGTCCTAGATCTTGCGTCTGAACGCTTAGATCAAGGCTGTCCGGCACATTGCATCATAAATAAACGGAAAACGCAGCGCTCAAATGGTGGTAGACGATAGAGAAATAAAAGAAATGTACCTTATGCCGGCATTACTCAAGCGATGAGCACACTACGTAAGTGCTACACAAATGTGTCGCAATTCAAACTCTGAACCGAGACAGCTCGAAACTTTCCATTGTGCTCCATGTCAACACGTATGTTGTTTAGAAAGCAAAGGCTGTTGCCACTCGTGCAGTAAGACAGAAAGCGAAATAAATAAAGAAAATGTGACAGATCTATGACATTTTAGTTTTTGTTGAAAAGATCGATTCATTGTTGGATGCGTGTATGAGCTCAGCATTGGTTGGCGAAATACGTCAACAATACATACTTCATGTACGAAATCAGACCTACCGTATATCCAGTCGCTTGCCACGCAGTCAGGCGCTCAAAATTTAGAAGTTCTATCACTTGAACCCAGTGTGAAAAGTCCGCACTTGATTGGTACAGATTTTGAAATTTTCACTGGCTGCATAGAAGCAGCACCGCTTGTAAACTTTTGAAATTCCAGCGGCAAACATCAAGCCTATGCACAAAGAGTCGCATCCCCTGTGTTGTGTATTTCCTAGAAAATTCAATCTGACGTCAGAAATATTTGGCGTTTTACTTCTGACGTCAGACACACACTCGATGCTTCAAATAGTGCGTAATTTAGACTGAACGACAATGGCATTGAACCGTCTGTGTTGGGTTACTTCTCGGGTTACTACGTGGTTTGTAGTCCTCTGAAGCTGATTATCAGACCTCCGAGCCTTCGGCGCGTCGGTCACGATGCAACCCTCGAAGTAAGCCAACACAGACGATTCAATGCCTACTTTTACCTCTAGAAAGTTTTGAGTGATAATTAAATATTTAAAAAAAAAAAGAAGATATTTTCACGTTTTTGGGATTAATTTCACGAATTATATGGGTTAATTTTAAAACAATTGAATCTTTTTTTTAAGAAAAGAAAACAAAACAAACAACTACAACAAAAAGCCAAACAAACAAACAAACACCTACCTTCTCATTGTTATTCGCATGATTTTTCATCTACTATATTTACAAAAGCCTACAGTTTGTCTCGGCTGTCAGGTACTATGAGGTCAATTGTGATCTGTATCCGTTAGGTGTGAAAATCAGACAATTTTCTGCAGCACTTTTTCGGAGTTATTTGTAAAACAGCTAACATAACGGCTTTATTTTTTTCCTTTTACGTAAAAAAGCTATCTTCTCATTAATACCCGCATGATATTTCATAAACAGTGTTTGCATAATCCAGCATATTTGTCCAGGCTCTGGGGTAGGATTAGGTCAAATCGTTGTGACCTGTAAGCCCTAGGCGTGAAAATCAGCAAGAAAATTGCAAAGTTGATCCTCTGATACGTCAAAATTAATGTTAGTACTGCGATGACTGACATATAACAGTGAGTCGTCACTATGAACACAGCGTCGTGGGACTAATGATGCCATGACGTGAAGCTTGAAGTGACGTCATTTCGTTGCTCGTGCTATTCTTCTTCTTCAGAATAGCTATGCAACGCCAGACCACAGAGCTTACGAATGGCGGGAATCGCCGTGTGTGCGTCTTTATTTATGTGTGCCAGTGTGTGTGGATCACAGGGTGGGTTAGAGTAGGAGATAATTTCCTGTCCGCGCTACACGAACCCACAGAGCGTACTAATGGCGGGAAGCGCCGTATGTCCGTCTTTACTTGTGTGTGCCGACGTGTGTGTGTTGATCAAAGGTTGGCTTAGAAAGGAGGGAAATGGATCAGCATTATAAGCCTAAAAATTTGAATAACTTTGAATGTTCCTTAAAGATAAACGCATCTGAGCTCCAAACAATACGGAAGACTTTGGGATGAAATCCTCATCTCGGTTTTTTTTTTTTTTTTTTTTTTTTTTGTGGTCTTTTTGTTGTGTGTGTGTGTGTGTGTGTGTGTGTGTGTGTGTGTGTGTGTGTGTGTGTGTGTGTGTGTGTGTGTGTGTGTGTGCTTTAACCAAAGTATAAGATCTTTGATCATTGGTCGATAATGCACAATATTCTCCCTTGACAATGCTTTTTCCTACTTACTTGGTAGTTTCTTCTAAAGTTAAACTCATATCACGTAAAATATAAAAACTACGTAAAAACTAAAATTACGTCATGACAAATAACGTTTTCAAAACCAATGAAGCGTATGCACTGTGCCCCTGCATCGAGCTCACTGGCGCATTGTTAAATCTGCTAGGCTTTGTCAAAAGGATATATTTCAACATCAAAATCATGTCAAAGACAACAGGTAGAGACCCTTGACAGCAAGGACAGCTCGCATATAAAAAGGACTTTGTGAGTTATGGATCTCATAATAGAAGAGACTTCGCGGGTTATGGTTCATCTCATCTTGTTTCGGATATCGGATCGTTTGGGACCGATAGCAAGACGTAAATTGTGTTATATGTTGAACATTCTGACGCCATTCTGATCTTCATATCAGGGGTTTTACTACAAAGGCAAAATTAGGATGTCGCGCGTTTCGTATGAAAACACGCGCTCCACGAATTTGTAACGAAAGTGCAATGCCGTATCAGGTTCGGATTTGTTCTTCACCATGGAAACGTAGCTTAAGACGTTTCTTTAAATAGTACACGTGATTAGGCACACGCACCGGAGGTTTTCTACTGCCTTCTGAGCGTAACGGAAGGAACTCGCCTGCGTGCAAAGGAGACGAAGAGCAGAAAAGCTTTTCATTTTATGCCATTCAGACTTCTTAATTGAACCCATTCAGTGCCGAGAAAATGTGAACACACCCAATTGCAAGAGGTATAGATCCTCATGAGGCCCCGCAGTTGCGGGGGCGCATGAGGATCTATGCCTCTTGCTGTCAGTGTCACCACTTTTTGGATCTATGTTCCTATGACAGCTAGGGCTTGTAGGTGTTAAATTGACAAATACTGCAGAAACGCAATTTCCGTCAGTCAACGGACACTGAACGGGTTACGTTAGCCCTTTAAGGCGAGCTAGGGCACCTCAACGCAATTTTTTGTTGTTGTTTATGGACATATGTTTCATTCTATATCATTAGAATCAGTATTTGTCTGTCCTGAACGCTCTGACATGTTCATTTAGTCAGGTATGCTCACCGTTGCCATGGCAACGAACACTAAGTGACCGTTACACCTGGTTGCTAAGGAAACAAAGTTCGGCTACTGTTGATGCTTCTGAAAAACCAAATTTGGTCAAAATATCAACTGATATCATCATTGTGGAATGTCATTGGCAATATTGAATATCTTACCTGGTTTTCAAGAATTTTGTTTTTACATGAATATTCTGGTTTTGGGCATTTTTTGAGTATGTTAGCCAAGGGAAGCTATTCATAGCTCCCAAACTAAGCTGAAATTAAACAATCGGCTTTGACATTCCATAATAAACCCATTTAGTCTAGCGACAAAGTACAGAAGCTGGATGAGTGGGGAAACGCACCACCCTCCTCCCCAACACCGGTCCCCGCCACACTTGACAGCTAACACAAACACCAGCCCTCTGGATGAAACAAGCCGGTCGACACCACCTTCCGCATTTAAACAAAATAGATTCTCAAAAGCAGGTATACAGGCGGCGTTTGATATATTTGTGCCAGGATTTATAGCTGTGCTCGCTTTAGTGAGAGAATCATTGCTGTCGAATCCGCATCTGTCTTGTAGAAGCAGCAAAACTTTCTGAAATTAATGAGTCACACGAGTAATTCTCATGAGGGTTCATTTCAATTCACAGTTATTGCATCTAGAAATTTGCAGCTGTGTTCCTCAGACTGAGTTGATTTTCAGTTCAGTACTTATGAAGACAGCATGAGAGGTGAAGAGAGATAACAACCCTGGGCGATGGGTCCTCTGGAGCTAAAAACCTCCCTGCTCACACTTTTCTCTCCGGCTAACTATTTATGATACAATCATTACTTTACAGGGAGATCTTGGAATTTATTGTAAAATTTTAGACTGAGCTACGCAAGCTGATTAAAAAGTGTAAAACACAGAGAAGGTGGTCAGAGAAAAGGGAAAAATAAATAAATAAAAATAAATAAATAAATGCGTCTCAACTTAAGCCGTTTTCGGAAAGAAAATGAAAAGACTTCGCCCACAAGTACGATGTTTCAGACTAAAAAGTTGTGCGGTTGTGAAACATAAGGGTACATCGGTCTTGAGATTTAACAAACAAGTGTATTTGAAACCGCCGTCTGCCTATTTCAGCTTCAGAAATACAGACGTAAATGTCAATACATTTACTTCTAAATATTTCCTTAAGCCCTTGAATATTGCTTATACTTTTCGTTATTTACGTCGATAACCAGGAAGGAGGACGCTCTTCTATAGACTGTGATTACGAACTGTCAGTATCACTCACATCACACATCAATGGCGAACTCTACTTCTCTGTTACATTAACATGCATAGACTGATAACGCCATGAGTGCATGACGTTTCCTGTATGCCCTTTGGCAAAATTAAAGTGAGGGGGGCTGTTCTCAGTCTGTCTACTCCGACAGTGTCAGGGTATATGGCATGGTTGGGTTTCAGTTACAGGCCTTACTCCCGTGATATGTACCAGATGTGCCTTCAACTTGTCGAACGTTGCTGGCTCGGACTTTGTCGCAAGACTGCACTATTTGTGAACTTGCGTGTAAAATGTCACTATCATCTGACAAGAACATTTTCAGATATATTTGTTTCCTCAGTATGTACCATCCCCTAAAATTACAATTTTGAGAAAACCTCAAAAACACGTTTCAGCAATGTGTCGTTTTTTCCCCATCATACACAGCTCTAACATGTCACCTGAAGTCGTTGGCTTAAAATGTTTTTCACCCGTTAAAACCTTTATGCAGTGCAGACATGCAAAATTTCCAGAAACCCTGTGTGTATTATGACCTACACCCTAATGCTTTAGTTTTGCATGCTTAGTGAGTATTAATTGTTGTACTCAGCCTGCACACTTATTGCGTCCAGTTTGTTAATAAGCACTAATGTCACAACTGCTTGGTGACAGTAAACCATTTTAACAACATTCTAAATTGCTAGGATCACCAAGCAAACCCAGGTGGATTAGATAATTATTGTGAATCAACGTTACGTGTGTAGACACAATAATGCGCTATTGAAGCACCCCAGTGCCTGTTTGTTTTCCACTGTATACGCTTCACGCAGACAACTGGTATTCAGACAGAATGTGTGCTAGATGTAAGCATAAGGTTGGTACATTAATTGGCAATATTTGTCAGGGTATATACTTACAACCATGACTCACTGGTGAAAACGGCCAATCTGTCCGGGCTGAATCCCGCTGTGGGATGGCCTTAGTCGCATGCTCTGCGTTAAACCCAAACAACTAAATGTCCGGGCTGTTTTGTCGATGTAAAAGTATCTGTGTGTGTTTACTGTGGCAGCAGATAACGTTGGGCTTTCTCACCACAGGAAAACAATTTCATTTATATCATTGTTCAACATTCCTAAAAGTCGGAAGAGTAAATATACATGAACACTTGCCTCACACGAGTTTACATTTATGGCTTTCTTGTGTTTCAGCATATACACATTATGCTTGTACATCCGTGCAGTTTACACAAACTGATAATTCTAAGTATATTCGGTTGAAGACGGAAAAATGGTTTAGAGTTCTGTCAGCTTTGAGGAGTAGTGCTGTTCCTAAAGTATCAGACGCTGCAATCTAGTTTGTTACATGTCCCTGCACTGTGTTCATTGCAAGCACAGGTCATAGCCAGTTGTTACATTACTTGAAATAGGAGAGACTGAATTCGTAATGAAAACGTACTGATTTACCACAAGTAAATAAAGTATTTAAACATTATGTATACATGTATGACAATATATAAATCAGTTAGTTCATGAAATGTGCATACAGCTTTAAAAAAGCGACCTGTTCACATCACACCTCATACACACCCATTTTGCATGCTCATGGTGATTGCTGTGGAAGATGTAAAACACATACCATACTAATGAGGCTGCATTTTATAATTTGGACCATACTGGTTTACTTCAGAATCACACCTATACCATTACAATGACAGCTGCATCTTGCCTGAGTTCAGAACTGACTTTCACAGTGCACTTTGTAGTCTCTTTGACCAAGGGAAACAAATACGTGTATGATGTACATTGATCTTTTTACAATGGAAAATCATATAATTAAGTAATTGCTTATGCATATGATGTTGGACTACCATTCCTGCAAACACGAGTTTTGGGTGACGTGGTTCTGCAGAAATCCTAACACTTTCTCGCGACGAACGGACCTGTTCATTATCGTTATCAAACACATCTGTGTTTCCTTGAGCTGGCAAATTCCTTTCACGTATGCATACGTTTTGTCAGTAGTGATGAGAGCGTCTCACAATGAATGTACAGATGGTTTCTGATCAGATCAAAATATTATGATGTTGTAAACAGACGAAAGACGTGAGATTCCTGAATCTATATCGTTCAGATCTACAATGCTCTATTGAGCGCTGAATGCAGAATTTCAAATTTCTACGAATGCACACTACTGCTCCAAGGTCAAGCAGTTCACAAACAAATTATAAAAATCTTCGATCTCGCCCTTTGTATCTTTGATTTTTGCACATGATGCTTTGCCAAATCGTTAGAGCACCTACCTGCAAAAATCGGCAGGTCCTTTCAAAAGGAGTGACTCGCAGCTGCAGATGATGTTTGTGCCGATTCTAGACAGGGCCGGTTTCTTTTTCCTGTATATTACGATAATACACGTTCTTCAGTCTCAATCAGTCTGTCATGTTGATTAAGCGGATTTATCTAAACAACGCGTTTTACCTTGTAATCCGCCATAAAACATACTCGCAAGGTGCGAGTTGTATCCGACACGAAGTTAGCCGAACAGACTCGGAAATACATTTGAACCAATCAGAGATGCACATTTATGTGGTGCTCCTCATCGAAATCGTCATAAGACCAAATTTCGAAGTTATCGACAAATTCCTAGGTTTACCTAAGGCAGTTTTTTTGCCGTTGATTGTTCGTTTAGGCTAGGATGAAGGACAAATTACTGCAAGGGAGAGAAGTGGCTTTCAAAAGACATAACTTGTTTCAATGTGGTACGAAGAATGTGCGCCGGACCAGGTTCGAAAGTAGGCGGCAAAATGCATATATTTTGAGGGGGGGGGGGAGGGGGGGAGGGGGGGATTGTAAACAAACTCCGGGTACTTTGTTTATTTAACATTTATGGGTGTTCGATAAAAGCTCTGAGGAAAAAGGAGTATGTTTTCGCATCTAGAGGACACTCAGAACTTGCAGAAAATCCGCAAAACTCAAATGAACAGACAACGTGACAGACTTTTCACATTGGAGGTGTCCTAGCTTGCCTTAAAGTTAGCCTTTCTGCTTAGCATTATTGTAGTACGTACTAACAGCGTTTAGAATGGAAATATTGCGAACTGTTTACCCTTTACTGCCTGGAGCAGGTCGCTTTAACGGCGGGCCTGACAAAAAACCACTCGTATCCCCTTGTGATGAAGCTCTATGCCCACGCATAGAGTTCACACAGGGTTTTTGTATGGTACGGTCTTGTCAGCGTTTTGTCTTGTGACAAATATCCCGTGTATGCACGAGGCCATGTGCAATCATAGGGAAAGCGTTTTGCACGGGGTTTTAGCAAGAGCTCAGGCAAACAGATATGTCAGTAGGGTAGTTAGTGCGGGCTTTTCTGTCAGTGCCGAGGACGGACGTATGTTGGATATGCTAGCCGTATTCCAAGACTCTAAAACCTAGAATTCAGGTATGTTTTTATATGTATTATTGACAGCTGCTGAGTTAAAGATAGTATGCGTTAGTAAGAGTTAGTTCGGTTGTGTAGCGTTGATGTGGTTCAGTTATGTCGGTTTGGAATTCGTTGAGATAACCGGTGATTTTTCTATAGGAATGCGAGGTGTGTATGCCTAAGTCGTTTATGAAGGTAGTACGTGGTTGGTTTATGTATAGTCTTTTCCAATGTATATATTAATAATGTATGGCGAGAGTGCCAGGTTATAATCTGTTTTCAATGTAGTGACAGAATTATGGTGTGTTACGAAAGTAGTTCGTGTTATGAAGCACGAGTTTGTGTGAATGAACGTGTGAGAGTTATTTGTATCTGCAAGGTTGCGTAGAGTACCTCATATTATCCAAGCTGTGTGTGTGTTGCAAGTGTTATGATGTCAGGACTTTGTGTACATAGTTCTTGTGTGGAGCAGAGCGACGTGACGCCGAGACGTCATTCAGCGGAGGCTGCCGCCAGAGGACCTAACCGGCGTGAGGTCATTTCACCACTCGAGGAGTGAGCGACCGGTGCCTAGACACCCGGGTCATCAGACTGCACTACGGGAGCGAGTCAGGAGGACGTCCACGGTACGAGAAACGGGGGACTACTCAGAAGTGTAACGCGAGAAACTACATGCCTAGACGTGGAAGGACAGAACGTTACAGAACGATAACACCAGTGTTGAGGCGCCATATTGGATGTGCGACTACCGCGTGGTTTTTTATTCCCAGTGTTTAAGTGGTTTTTCGTTGAATGTACGGTGTTTTCGTGTGCTGAAAGTAAACTGAGTGTCATATAAGAGTGCGCTGATAAGGATTGTATGTTTGTTTTTTTGTCGGATTCGGTTGCTGTTGAGTGGTATCGTATTGAATAGTGTTTCAACTGACTTTGTTTACGTCGCCATTTTGGCCCTCCGCCGCCCTGTTTTTGTGCTGCTCTTTAGTGTGCGAAGTGTTTCCTGTGTGACTTTGTGTGTCACCCGCTGTTGCTTCTGTTGTTCGTTTTCCTGCCGTCCTATTTATTTTACGTGTGCTGCACCCCAATTTCTTTTTCTCTCCCGTCGCCATCATACCCTCCCCACTTCGGCGTCTTCGGCTGATATCGCCGCTGTCTGACCGGGATTGTCCGTTGCTTGTTAATTTTTACCCCATATCCATTTTGCGTCGCTCGCCTACCACATTCACACACCACACCACACCACACCACACCACACCACCACCCCCCCCACCCCCCCCCCCCCCGCACATTTTATCCTGTCCTCCATTTCGCACCCTCTCCGTCTTTCTTTCTCTTGTTCTCACAAACAATCATGCTCATCAGATACACACGCCAACAACTGCTATTTCTAAGTCGCCACGCCACCAAATGTGCGGCCGGTGCTGCCTTACGCGGCATCCGATCGCGATAGAGAGGCCGCAAGGGCGGAACAAGCAGAAGGCGCAACTCACCAACACACACACACACTAATTCTTCTTTCCCCATACCCTTCCGCCTCCCCCCTCCTTCTCGTCGAAGTCTCTTCCCTCACCCCCTCCCTTCCTTCTTCTCCCATTTCTTCTCCTGTCTTGCTCATCCAACTCTCCCTGCTCTCCTTAACCGCCTCCTTCTAAGCCCTCCTCCCCCTCCCTCCACACACTCCCTGCTCCTTCGCCCGCTTTTTTCTCCTCGTCTCCCTCTCCTCCCCTTCACCCTCCCCCTCTCTCTTCCTCATCTTTTCCTACTCCCCTCCCCCTCCTACCCCACCCTCTTTCTTGTCTGGTTCTCCTTCATGTTTTCCTCCTGCCCCCTCTACCCCCTCCCTCCTCTTTCCCCCTCCCCACCCTCCTTCTCCTTTGGCCTCTTCTTCGTCTGTTTCTTCTCCCACTTCTTCCGCCTCATCCATTTCTGTCTACCCTTGATCCATTCACCTGTATTTGTCTTTCTAAAACTCTCCCAACTGTCTGCACTGCCTGTAGCTCTTGATATTGGATGCGTGTTGCTAAATGGTCTTGGCTTTATTTAGGCCCCATGGCGTAGGTTTATTTAACGTATTGGACCGGCTGGCGACATACATTCAATATTCTGTTTGTTTGTTTTTTCGCAAGCAGTGTAGGCACGTCCTGAGAAAGCCTTGTTGCTGCCGGGACGTTAAGCAATGTACAATCAATCAATCAATTCCGCCTCCTCCAACCTGAAACTGTGTCTGTTCAACGCACAGTCTGTCTGCAAAGATGGCAAAGCCGACGTGATTTCAGATTTCATCCTAGACAATGAGCTAGATGATGTCGTGTTCACCGAAACGTGGCTCCGCCCAGCTGGCGATGAACCCATCATCTACAGGGACTGTCTTTCCGCTCACCTTTCCTTCTGTCTCTCCCTTTTGCTCATCCCTCCTTTGAATCTGTCGAGGCCGTAGCAACACTCCCTGGCCAGTCTCTCATCTTATGTATCTATCGCCCCCCCCCCCCCCCCCCCTTTCCAAGCTCTCAAAACAAACTCACAAACTCCATGTTCCTCACCGAGTTTGACCTCCTCCTCGACCATTACAGCACACGACCCGGAAAACGCATCCTTCTTGGCGACTTCAATTTCCACTTCGACAAACCCGACCACCCCGACACAAAATGCCTTTGCACATCACTTTCAAACCACAATCTTACACAACACATCACCAAACCCACCCATCGTCTCGGCCACACCCTCGACTGGATCATTACCCGCACCTCAGATCAACTCTTTCTCGACTCTGACCACCCCACCCGGGTCTGCCCTGGGGGTCTTGGGTGGGGTTAGGTATTTTTTAGTTCCCAGGGTCACCCTGGTCAGCCCCACAGGGTGGGGTTTTCTCTCTATTCTGGGGCATGTGTTTCTGTCTACCCGAGGTCCATTCACCTGTATTTGCCTTTTTTTAAACTCTCCCTACTGTCTGCACTGCCTGTAGCTCTTGATATTGGATGTGTGTTGCTAAATGGTCTTAGCTTTATTTAGGCCCCATGTGTTAGGTTTATTTAATGTGTTTGACCGGCTGGCGACATACATTCAATGTTCTGTTTAGTTGGTTGTTTTTTTTTCACAAGCAGTGCAGGCACGTCCTGAGAAAGCCTTGTTGCTGTCGGGACGTTAAGCAATGTACAATCAATCAATCGACTCTGACATCTCCTCTGTGCTCCCCTCTGACCACCTCGCTATTCTCGTCTCCCTCAACCTACCTCCCCCGTAAAAACCCAAGCTCCTTGTCTCTCGTCGCAAACTAAATTCTGTCAACCGAGAGAGCTTCTTCGACGAAGCTGTCGACCTTCTCTTGGACCCCGCCCCCTCTCCTGATCTTGCATGCTACTTAGATTCCTCCCTTCGAAAACTCCTAGACACCCATGCCCCTGTCACCACCTGCTCCATGCCCGACCGACTCCCCTCCCCCTGGCGCACCGACGAGGCCAAGCGTAAGCGCCGACAAGCGGAACGCCGCTGGCACTCATCCGACCTCATCGTTCACAGACAAATCTTCCAAAGTCTGCAGAATGATCTCTGATGCCAAACGTAAACAACTTCAAAACAAAATCCTGGAATCCACTTCTTCCAAAACCCTCTACGCTACTATGAACACACTTCTAGGCACTTCAAAAGAGTCTCCTCTCCCCAACACACACTCCCGTCCGCCTTTTCCACCTATTTTTCTGACAAAATCCAAACTCTGCGCAACACACTCTATACTCTACCTTCTCCGCCTTGCTCTCCCTCTCCCCCCCCCCCCCACCCCATTTCTGGCACTCCCCTCTCGTTCTTCCGCCCTGTCTCTCAGGATGAAGTTCTCAAGACCATAAAGTCTTATGCCTTTCAAAACCTGTGAACTAGACCCTCTCCCGGCTTCTCTCTACCGGGACGGCCTTCCAAAACTCTTGCCCTTAATTACCGACATCATCAACACATCTCTAGAGAATGGCTCTGTCCCCGATATCTTAAAGTCCGCCATCGTCCGTCATCTCCTAAAAAAAACACAACCTGGACCCAAACGAACTATCGCCCAGTCTCCAATCTCTCTTTCCTGTCCAAGCTTCTTGAGAAGGTTGTTCTCAACCAGCTCAACCTCCACCTCGCCGACAACAATCTCCTCAGTCTTTTCCAGTCTGTCTATCGCAAACATCACGGCACAAAAACAGCCCTTCTACATATCCTGAACGATCTGCTCCTCTCCACCGACTCGGGCAACATCTCTCTTCTTACGCTACTCGATCTGTCGGCCACCTTCGACACTATAGATACAATACAATACAATACAATACAATACAATACAATACAATACAATACAATACAACTTTATTGTCTGTTCGAGTCCAGGCACGACAGAAATGTACCTTTCGGCTCGTCATGAAACAACAATATAAGACATTAACAAACGCTGCAAAAGCATATCATGAAAAATTATCATTGCAGCAATCTATTACAAGCAATCTGTCACAAGATGGGAGGTAATGTTAAGTAGATCATACTTATCGCGGCGTTATAAACGAGAGTTCAAAATCGAGACAGCAGTTGGAATAAAAGACTTCTTAAAAACATTCCTTTTGGCAAGTGGCATGTTGAAACGTCTATACCCCACCCAGGTCTGCCTTGGGGGACTTGGGTGGGGTTAGGTATTTTTTAGTTCCCAGGGTCACCCTGGTCAGCCCCACAGGGTGGGTTTTTCTCTCTATTCTGGGGCATGTGTTTCTGTCTACCCTTTGTCCATTCACCTGTATTTGCCTTTTTAAAACTCTCCCTACTGTCTGCACTGCCTGTAGCTCTTGATGTTGGATGTGTGTTGCTAAATGGTCTTAGCTTTATTTAGGCCCCATGTTGTGGGTTTATTTAACGTATTTGACCGGCTGGCGACATACATTCAATTTTCTGTTTAGTTTTTTTCACAAGCAGTGCAGGCACGTCCTGAGAAAGCCTTGTTGCTGTCGGGACGTTAAGCAATGTACAATCAATTGAAACGTCTGCCTGATGGTAGCATTTGAAACTGATCAGAGAGTGGGTGACTAGGATCATTGACAATGCTAGCAGCTATCCTTCGGACAGCTCTATGATACAGATCATCTACTGGGTACTGTCCTAGGCCAATGATCTTCTCAGCTGCATATTGGTTCTGACGATGCGTGACAGTCTGCCCCTGTTTTTCATACTGAGATTGCCATACCAAGCAGTGATGTTAAACGGTGTTAATAGATCACTCTATCCTCCTCCACCGCCTTTACCACTCCTTTGCCATGACTGACTCTGCTCACTCCCGGTTTCTATCCTACCTGTCCGACAAACAGCAGTCTGTCACCATCGACGGCATCTCCTCCAACCCGGCCAGGCTCTCCTGCGGAGTTCCACAGGGGTCCGTCCTGGACCCGATCCTTTTCACACTCAACAACTCTCCTCTGTCCAATATCATCCAGTCTCATCACATACACCACCACCTCTACGCTGACGACTCACAACTACTCGACAAAGACTCGCACGGCTGACTGCTACGAAGATGTGAAAAACTGGATAACAGTAAACAAACTTAAACTGAATGACGACAAAACGGAAGCCATGCTGGTAGGTACTCGCCAGAAACTCTCCCAGCTCCATCTCTCCATCTTCAACTCGACAGCACCCCCCATCCCCATCTCTGACTCGGCCAAGAACCTCGGCGTTATCCTCGATTCCTCTCTTTCCATGAGCAGCTTTGTCTCTGCCACGGCCCGGGCATGCTATTTCCACCTCCGTCGCGTCAGTCAGATCAGAAAATACCTCACCACCGAAGCTGCCAACAAACTTGCTGTCTTTCTCATCTTATCTCGCATTGACTATTGCAACTCTCTCCTTTCCCGCCTTCCCCACTCCACCACTTTCACTCTCCAGCGCGTCCAGAACAATGCTGCCCGCCTCGTCCTCACAAAGAAGAAATCCGACCTCATCACTCCCCTGCTCAAACTCCTCCACTGGCTTCCCGTCCCCCAACGCATCCAATACAAGATTCTGTCTCTCTGCTACAAATCCATTAAAAACTACGCTCCTGCCTATCTCTCCAACTTACTTCACCCCTACACTCCTTCCCGCTCCCTCCGCTCTGCCTCCGACCCTCTCCGCCTCCACATCCCCCGCACCAAACTCAGCACTTTCGGCCCCCGCTCCTTCTCCGTCAACGGTCCATCCACCTGGAACACTCTCCCACTATCTCTTCGTCAAAAACACTCTCTCTCTCTCCTCCTTCCAGTCCGCCCTCAAAACTCACCTCTTTCAACAGTTCTAGCACTACAACGCCACCACACTCCCCACCATAAGCGACTGTCGTAATGTATTTGTGATACGTGAGTCATTGTCAAAAGCGTGCGCATGCGTGCGCGAGTTGTGAGTGCGCGCTTAGAGTTATAATTATTATAAGATAAGCGCATTATAAATACCTAATTATTGTTATTATTTATTATTATTACAGGTTGGATTGTGAGGACAATTACCTAGCCTGACGTTGTGTATGTGTATGCGGTATTGATGTGCTTGTAGTGAGAAGTATATGGCGTAAAGAATCTTTTGAGTTTATGTTATTTGTTTTGTTCCGAGCAAAAGGACCCAGAAGAAATAGAAACAGTGTTCTAGTTGTACCGCGTGAATGCACCCGACTGAATCAGTGGCGGTGCGTGCGTCTGTGAGTCTGTACGTGCGACTGGGGAGAGCCTGCGTGCGTTACAACCCTGCTGCCATTAGAATAGCACAAGCGTACGCTGTCTGTTAACCCATATCATACTGAGGCTAAAAGCTTCAAATTTTTATACTGCCATATGCAAGCTACATTATAGTACTGACAGATAAAGATATAGACCAATGACTATTTCAAGGGTGGAGCCAGAATAGCTTGGCGCCTAGAGGCGCCAAGCTATTCTGGCACTACCCTTGAACTATTTTAGTCAAACTTATTTCACCCACTGGTGTATTCCAAATGATAAGGGTTCACATATTTATTGCCAGGTGACAGGACTTGCCCGCAAACTCAACGGTCAGATAACCAAACCCATGCAGCACAAATATATATGGAGCCAGCAAGAAACAAATAACCTCAAGAGCCGCGGGGCTCATGAGGTTCTTTGCCTCTTACACACGTGATATTCGCATCCGTTTCTTTTTTTCTTTTTTTTCCCCCGGCGGTGACTGAAGGGTTTGTAAAGCACTTCTCAAAATGTGTTCCCGAATGGTTACTTTTCCCAAATAGGTCGTCAAATAGTGTACTTGTCACATAATGTTATCAAATAGAGTGCTTCTCAAATGGGGTAACCGAATGGAGCACTTCTCAAATGCGTCATCAAATAAAAATGTTAAAGTCAAAAGTTCACGTCTTTGTTCACTGAGGTGATTTCAAATACTGCGCGCCGAATAGGGTTTTGAACGTAGTTTGACCCCAGCTGGGTTCAAACCCGCGACCTTTCGAACTAGAGTCGAACGCTATGTCAATTGACCCACCTAACTCTCTGTTATCACAATAACCAGCGACGGATCGGTACAGAGTGAAACAAGATGAGGATTTCATCCTAAAGTCTACCGTATTGTTTGGAGCTCACGTGCATTTTTCTTTAAGGAACATTCGGAGTTGTTCATATTTATTTTTTAAGCTTATCTTTCTGATCCAGTTCCCTCCTCTCTAAGCCAACCTCTGATCTACACACATGCCTGCGCTCACAAATAAAGACGGACATACAGAACTTCCCGCCATTAGTACGCTTTGTGGGCTAGAGTAGCGACATGAATTCTGAAAAAGAAGAATAGCACGAGCAGCAAAATGACGTCACCAGGCTACAAGCTTCATGTCATGACAACGCTGGTCTCACGACGCGGTGTACACTGTGACGAATTTGATGTTTCACGTCACTCATCCGAAAGGCACGCTCTTCCAGAGCTGACTGTTTTGTTCCACACAGCCTCTTCCTGGGCTGTCTGTTTGATGGGAGTAAATCGTGGCTCCAAAACTTGCAAAAATAAAAAAAAATATTATTATTGAAAATGTTGAAGAGGTACAACGCTGGATTACGAACTCGTTCACGTTCAGTGTCTCCCTTTACCCACCTCCCCCGCCCCCTCCCCCCCCCCTCCCCCCCCCTGCCTGATCCGCACGGCAATGGCACACACAAACACAGACGGCAGACACACGACGCTTCCTACCGGTTATACGTTCTGTGGGCTGGCGTAGCCACAGCTATTTTGAAGATTAAGGTAGAATGGTCCATGCCCACAAAGCCTCTTCTGATTGAGCTTGCATGCATATTCCATCTTTTCCACAATGCGTTAGCAAATATCATACAAAAATGAAGGAGAACATCTCGCCAGCTCATACACATGTAAAACACTGACGTGCTGGTGATTTGCGTCAATTAGGAACATTGTATAAAACACTGACGCGTTTGGTGCTTTTACGTCACCGTCACTGTTTGATTCTTCTTATGAAATCAAGGAGTCATACTTCTGACATTTTTTCCGCATTGAACTTTTTTTCGAAAAAGGTGAAGAGGTACAAAGCTAGCTAACGAACTCATCCAATGTCTTTCTACAAACTAGCCATATGCAAAATTTGAAGTGCATATTGCGGACTCTAATCTGGGTCAACCGACTTTCTATAATCAGTTCTTTTATGTCTTCAATGAGACATCCAATTACAATATGTTCCGCACATACGGCGCTTCGCGCCAAAACGACGTTTAGAGTGGCTAGCCGTGACGTCATTTTATCTTGTTACTTCTTTGCGAGACCAAGAGTCCCGCCCGCCTGTTATATCCTTTGCATTCTACGGAACGCGCTCCGACCAGCCCCATCCTAAAGTCTACCGTATTTTCAATACGGAAGACAAAACCCAAACAACAACAGCTATGGCAGGAAGTCAGTGAACCGACTAAGCGACCTATAAAATGATTCACGGGCAGGAAGCAAAATGCGCCCCGCATCAGTAGCTGCGAAAGTGTCTTATAGAGTTGCCGTATTTCACGCTGTACCGATCCGCCTCGAATGAGTTGAAGTCAGGTTTGACATTGGCGTAGACAGTCCCGAAGAGACAAAGAGAATAATATGTCGAAATTACTCAGAAAGTTGGAGAAGGAAGAGAGGGGTGGAGGATTTGAGAGGGTGATTGAATCAAGGGGGGGGGGGGGGGGGGGAGGGAGGGAGGAGGAAAGGGTTACACGGGATGGTTCAGGAGGGGTGGGGATGGGGTGTGGGGGCGTGTTATAATCATAATATTAAACTGCCGTGTTTTTTGTTCAAATTGTGACTGATTGTCATAATTTCGTGATGGTTTTAATCCTAGTTTTCGTGATTCGTGCCGGATTGACAGAATGAAGTCTCTGTGAAGCCGTGACAGTAAGACGTACTCTGACCACCCCCCCACACACACACCCAGCCCCCTTGCCCCCTCAGTTTAGTGTGCGCGATTTTCCAGTATACACCGGGGACACCGTAATGCACGTTGAAAATTGAGATGTTATGTTGTGTCTGTTCAGTTTTCCAGAGCTTCCTATCACAGGTCCAGGACCTACAAACGTTTAGTCCCCCCCCCCCACCCCCCACAGAGGCTCTTCTCTAGGAAGTATACTGACCAGGAAATAAAATGCATCATTGGCATCATCGGAAACACTGAAGTGTGGCAATAATGTGGCATTTCTTTTGCACGTCAGTATAGTTTCGACTGATAACCGTTTTCCACAGAAGACCCGCTGTTAGGGGACTTAACTCGTTCTGGTGTCCTGGACCTGTGATGTCACACCCGATGCCCACACAGCCTTTTTTATACTCTACATTTTAAAACTTTTGGGATAAAAACCCAAATAACAACACAAGAAAATGAAAATGAAAATGGTAAATGGAAACGGACAGATGATGTCTAGTGTGCTAAAACAATAAGCAAAGAAAAAATAAAAAAAGAGGAAAATGTACAGTTTTATTCACGTATATAAATGAAAATATGGGATTGTTGGCTTATTTGTGTAACATTATAAAAGGCTGTTAGAAAATGATGACATGGCATGAACAGGACTTGCAAGAGAAAAAAACCTCATGAGCCCCCGCATGTGCGGGTGCTCACTATGTTCTTTGCCTGTTGCGGTTGGGTAGTGTTCGCATTTTTCGGGCACTGAAAAAATAATGTTGCAACATTGAGAAAAACACTATATAGGGATGATACAATTATTCACACGTTAAGAAAATAATCTTAACTCAACTTTCTTTACCTTAACTCATTCGAGACGTGCCGCCTCCGGATACGCAGCATAAGCCGCGTATCCGGAGGCGGCACGTCTCGAATGAGTTAATGCAATAACACGGAGAAAAAGCAGACTCGTTTATTCACTATTTTTCAAATATTTCATATTCAAACATTATAAAATAGTTTATAAATTAAAAAAAAACTTACTGTGCTGTCCACGAAGAAGTTGTGACGTTTGTGACACGAGCCCCGCCTCGTGCATATCATCGACAACCCTACAACAAGGGCGACAACTACTATCACGACCATGGACACCCCCAACGCCACCACCACTCCTGAAACACAATAAGAACATTTCACTTTTCAAATCATTTTTTTTTAGTTGTTCAGTTTCTTGTTGTTGGTCTAAATGTTTAATCTGCTATTTATTTTGTTTATTTGTTCGTTCGTTCTTTTATTTATTTTATTTGTTCGTTCGTTTGTTCGTTCGTTTGTTCGTTTTTTATTTGTTTGTTTGTTTGTTTGTTTGTTTGTTTCTTCGTTCTTTCTTTTGTTTTATCGTTCGTTTGTTCGTTTGTTTTTTGTTAGCAAGTGATTAGTTGGTCGGTTTTGTGTGTTGGCTGGTCTGTCGGTTGGTTGGTTTACGCCATCATAATCACTACCACCAAATATAAGAAGATTTTAAATATAAATGAGTCTGACCAACCTTTCCCCGAGGTAAGATATATAGCATCGTGTTCAGGCCATTTAAAAAAATGTAGATACTGAAGTGCTACATTAAGGACTGTTCTCAAATTCTCAGCGCCGTCGCTCGTCCGCGCAAGATTTATCGCGGGCGAGGGCTAGGCGACGTCGGGCCGATAGCCTTTCGTTGCACTGGGCCATTTCATGTCAGATCCAGCTAACGGATGGCCCAGGAATTAAGTAAGACGATTTGAACGCCATCCGGTTAGCATTTGACATTTTACAGCCCGACTGAACTTAGTTAGTTAGTTATTTGGGTTTAACGCCGAGCAGGCAACCAAGGCCATCTCGCGGCGGCCTGACTGAACTGTTAAAGTACGTACGTGTTAAGCCTTTGCGTATCGGTAGCGGTTTTTGTCGCGATGATTCCTAAAGGAATCATCGCGACAAAAACCGGTACCGACACGCAAAAGTATTAACGGGCTTGAACCGACGACGACAGGGCATGAGTAGTGCCTAAAGATATTGGAACGGTCTCAGATGAATTTTGTTGTCTCGGACTTGTTGTGGCAGCTTAGAAGTAGCGAAAAGGCTGCTCAACTTTAGGAGGGTCATAGGGACTTATATTCCTCTTGCGGTTGCGTGTGAACCAGAAAAAAAAGTTTGTAGACGGTTTTGAATAGATCACGGCAGCTCCACCGTAGTACCAGAATTGCTTAGATCCTCTGAATCTGCCCAGCTAATCATGCGACGCGCTGGAGCCGTCATGGTCGATCTATCACCCGCCGAAAAAAATGAAAGAGGTGGTGGGTGCACCTGACTCGGCGAAGGGTGGCTTGTTGGTTGTGAGTTCTTTCCTGGTTCCCCTCATTTCCACTCTGGGGGTTGTCCACAGAACCTGCTCTTGCTGGCTCCACACACCCACACTTTTGGAAACTGGGTCTGAAAAAGCAAAAGAAACAACGCACACACATTAATTAATTAGAGTCTGTTTCCGTTCACTAACATACGGTAAAAATGCAAGAAACGCCCACACGCAGTCCAGATTATTAAGAATTCAATCGTTCAAAACGTTAAACAGCGTGGACTGAAAATGCAAAAGAAACCAACCAACCAACCAACCAACCGACTAACCGACCGATCGACCGACGGACCAACCAACCAGCAAAAACACCCAAATAACCAGATAACCAACCAACCAACCAACCAACCAACCAGATAACCAACCAGCCAAAACTATAAACACAAACAACGACCGACCCCCCCCCCCCCCCACACACACACACACACACACAAAAGCACGCACGCACACACGCACGCACGCACGCACACACACACATACACACGCAAACACGCACACACGCACACACATACACACACACGCAAGCACGTATGCACGCACTCACACACACCGACTGACCACATAACCAATGGAACATTTTTACAAAAAGGACACAAGGAGCGGGACTTTGCGTAGGCAATTTTCTGCTTAGTCCTTCCATCACGCCCAACCGTATAAACTAGAGCTGAAACGTCCATCAGAAGTGCATAGTGCTGTTGCGGGGACTCATGATGATCTATGTCTCTTGCGGACACCATTTTTGTACCCATGATTCTGGGGCGGCTGATGCTGTTGGAATTAACAAATACTTCAGAGACACAAACTGCGTCAGTTGCCAGTGAAAGATTTATTGTATTGATAAGGAAGCAGAAAATCTGATCCGATTTTCTGTGGTAAGTGCAATATAATTATATACCGAAGAGAATACACAGAAATAAAAAGAGGCGAGAAACGCGAAAAAGAATCAATATAATATTTCAGTTCTTTTATTAACCCATTCAGCCCTGACGCACTACAGCAGGAGATGGGCCTGTCGGCGTCAAGCTAATCTGGCACTACCCTTGAATTATCATGGTCGATCCATCTCCTGCAACAGGTGCATAGTCGTTAGATGACGCCTTCAAAATTTGGGAAATACGTGCGTCGGGCCGAATGAATTAATGCCTTTGTCCGTTTTATGATTCGGATTTTGGAATTACACTCCTAAACAAGAAAGACAAAGCCCTTATGGCTCACTCGTATGACCGATCCACACGTGTCTGACAATAAGTAAAGGGATGGCTTCTGCAATAAAAAAAAAAATCCATGTTTTCTCAAAATTTAATCAGTTTTCACACATCTGTGAAACCCCCGTGACCCTTGACCTTTGCGATGATTCGACTAAATTAGGATACATATGAAGGTCTTATCATCAGCTACCGTTATGCCAAATTTGATTGAAAAGTTTGCAAAAATGTTGATAATACCTGCAATTATTGGCATTTTATACACATTTGACGACCTTTTGTGACCTTGACCTTTTCTGAGAGGTCATCCAAATTAGTATGCATAGACGGGTCTTACCATCAGGTATCTCTGTAGCAAGTTTGGGTTTGAAGTTGTGAATAGTAATTGAGAAAAAAACATTTCTTGTCAAAATATGGCGAGTTTGGACCTATTTCTTCAGTTCTTATGACTCTTGACCTTTCCGAGGGATCAACCAAATTAGTATGCATAGAAAGGTCTTACCATCAGGTATCTTTGTACTAAGTTTGGGTTTGAAGTTGTGAATTGTATTTGAGAAAAAAACATTTCTTGTCAAAATATTTTGATTTTAGACCTATTTCTTGAGCTTTTGTGACCCTTGACCTTTCCAAAGGATCAACCAAATTAGTATGCATAGAAAGGTCTTATCATCATGTATCTTTGTACTAAGTTTGGGTTTGAAGTTGTGAATAGCATTTCAGAAAAAAAGCAACTTTTGTTAAAATTTGGCTAATTTGGACCTATTTCCTGTGCTCTTGTGAGCCTTAACCTTTCCGAAGGATCAACCAATTAGTGTGCGTATAAAGGTCTTACGATCAGGTATCTTTGTATTAAGTTTGGGTTTAAAGTTGTGAATAGTATTTGGGAAAAAATAAAGTATGTCCAAATATAGCTATTTTTGATATATTTTCTGATTCCCTGTGACCTTAGGGGCTCATGAGGATCTATACTTCTTGTATGTTGGATTAATTTTGGACTTAATAACACTATTAGAAACAAGCACCTTTTTTTTTTTGGTGTGTTGGGCAATACTCTTAGTTTAAAAAGAAGTTTCATCTGATACCATTGCCATTGAGGTTCTAGACCTCTTGCAGTTGGGTTGTGTTAAAGTACCATTACGCATAAATCTGAAGACACATTTCAACATCAATTGTCTTTGTTATGCCTTGTCAACACGCCTGATGAACTTTAACAGCAGTTTGGAAATGCAGCATAAGCACACGCGTAATCGCAAATTTATTCTGCGCAGCCGTTAGCGTGTCAATCTTTTTAAAGCTGTTTCTAGTACTGTTAGCGTTGTACTTATAGAGATGAGTGGAGTCATCGTCAAAATTACTTGAGATAAAGACGACGTGTGCTGAACTGGATTGTCCTGTGCCTAAATAAACTATAACTAAACCTGTGTGTAGCGTTTCGTAGCCATCTGTTACAGCAGTGTATCTTTGAACAGTTACGGCGGTAGAGGGCCTTTAATATTTTCTCGGCAATGAAGGAGATGACTGCGAGAATTGATATCGCTATTAGAAACAAGCTATATTTTGCGTGCTGGCACAAACTCGTAGTTCTGAAAAGAGTTTCACCATTTTTGTTGGAATTTTGCGCGTATTCGAAAGCGTTTTTGTCGATTGTACGTGTGAGAAGTTTGCTTAGCTATCTGAGTTCCTTTCATCTCTAAAAGTTTCAAAAGTTAAAAAAAAAAAAAATCTTTTGGTAGAAGGAAGATATAGGAACCAGGAAAGTGGATGAGTATTACAACTCCCTGATGCAACGTAAATCGAATCATGTTTGAATGCTCTAATCTCCGATAAGCTTTTTAACAAAGTTTTAGAAAGTTGAAATAGTTGCAAAACAATGTTTCCCTTTTTAACCTCTTCGCTGACGAGAAATATTGACACGACCCAACTGCAAAACAAGAGGCACAGATTCTCATAAGCCAAAGCAACCGCGAGGGCTTACGGTGATCTATATAATTATGCCTCTTGCGGAAACCACTGTGTTTACAGTTACGGCAACAGTTTTACTACACTGTGTTTACATGTTACTTTGGCGGCTGGGTCTCTGCAGCGTTAAATTAACCCATTGTGTCCCAGGTGCGAAATACCCACATTTTCGAGTTGTCTTCTGAGGACTGCATTACAATAATAATAATAATAATAATAATAATAATAATAATAATAATAATAATAATAATACAAAGTCATGGTATTTATATGGCGCACTTCTCATATTTATAATACAACTCAATGCGCATGCGCAAACGACACACACACAAACACATACACACGCACACACATGCACACACACACACACACACACCGGGGGGGGGGGGGGGTGTACAGAAATACCGTAGAGATTACACGAAAGTCTGCGAGAAAAAGTAAGTTTTAACTTTGCTTTAACTGCGTAAGGGTGGAGGCATTTCTCAGCTCAGTCGGTAAGGAATTCCAAATTAAACGAGCATTACAGAAAGAGCGTTCACCGGCAGATTTGAGATGAAACTTTGGAACTTTGAGAAGTTTCTCTCCCGATGAACGCAGTAAGCGAGAGGGCTGGTAAGTAATTAGACTGGAGGAAAGGTATGACGGAAGACTGCCATCAAAGTGGCGGTATGCAAGGGTCGATATCTTAAACTTCATGCGGGACTGTATTGGAAGCCAGTCAACGGAAGGTCTTTCAGTATAGGGCTTACGTGGTCTTGTTTTCGCCTGCGCTTCACAAGCCTTGGGGCATTATTTTGAACTCGCTGAAGGCCATATCTTGCTGTGGTGTGTCGGGACTGAATGAGTTCACCAAGATTTCAGAAACACTGTTTGCGTTATCAGTGAAAGGCTCAATGGGGTCAGAACATGCGTGATCGCTGCGTGGTTTTAACTGCCAAGGGAAACAGACTGTGTGTTTGAAATCTTAGTTGATTCAACGGCAAAGAGTCTCAACCGTCCCAAGAACATTGATACAAGCAAGTGCCATCAAGACTGAGGCAACCCGTTTACTGAACATCACCGAACTGCAAGAGGTATAGATCCTCATGAGTCACCGCAGTTGCGGGGGCACATGAGTATCCACGCCTCTCGCTAAAACCATTTCGTGCCCACGTTTCTATGACGGCTGGAGATATTTGACGTTGAATTTACACTGATTTTGAAACCGCTATCTCCGCCCACTGACAGTCAAGCCGGGGGTGAACGGTCAATATGGATTCAATGAGGCGTTAGCAAGAGGCATAGATCCTCATGAGCCCCCGCAAATGCGGGGGCTAATGAAGATCTATGCTTTTTGCAGTTGTACCATGTTCAATTTGGGGCGGAAGGGGGGGGGGGGGTGGTAGTGGTGAAGGGGTGGTTTCAGAACTAAACGTATTTTTAGTGTTGCGATCAGATGAGGTAAAAAACACATTGGTACACATTGTGAAAATGCATTTCTCAGCAGACGCCTGAGGCGTCCACATGATCTCTGATCTGCTTACGGGCTCAAGAGGTGACGTAAGTCCCGCTTTTGTAGCAATGGATACCTGAAAAGATGGGAGAGGAAAAAACGCCTCACCGCGTTCGGCCTTCAAAGTTCTACTTCGAATTTTTTTTTTTACGAGATGTTCCTTTAGCACAAAAAAAGCCAGTAAGCTTAACTCCTGCACTGTCGTAACAAGAAAAAATCAACACGCTCCAGCGTCAGCAGATATAAATCTCCACGAAGATCAAAGTGATCTGAGCTTGCTGTCCGTGGGGAAAGGTGCTAAGTAAAAACTATGTATTATTATTATGCTTCTTGTTGACACACTTTGAATCCATATTCCTGGGCCGGCTGAGACTCTTTAACGTGGACGTCAGAAACATACTCTGCGTTCACTGGACGTTAAGGGGTTATTCGAATCATTGCGAAGGACTCAGGTGATATATTTGTAACCATCACACACTAAAGAACACAGAGCAGAGTGGACAAAAGCAAGAGGCAAAGAACCTCATGAGCCCCCGCAGATGCGGGGGCTCACGAGGTTCTTTGTCTCTTGCAATGCGGTGGTGTTGACATTTTCCCGGCAGTGATGGTGTTAGGACATGCGGGGGAAAAGGGGAAGGGGAAGAAGAAACAGACAGAACAAGCGCGGATAATCTGGATTTCCTTTCCTTTGATTATAAAAAGCACAAGGCTTTCATCAGTAATGTATATTGTCCATTTTCCTGCCGTGTTTCAAATCTCCCTTCTGGAAATATGAGACAGAAAATTAATTGTGCCTCGACCGGTATCAAAAGCCTTGAACACACAATCTAGTGTTTGATCCAGGGGGAAAAAAATCACTTTTCTGAAGTCTTCATCTTAAGATGATTGGATTTCGCATTTTCAGCGTAGATCCCTTAGAATTCCTATCATCATAAACCACAAAAGGAAGCAAATCTTTTTTTTATATAGCATTTTCAAAAGCCTATAAACATAAAAATTTACAAGCAGGTGTGCCAGTGATTACCTTCGTATTGTTAATGTGCACAAACGACGGATCGACCACGACAGCTAAACAATATAAACTCACAAACCAGATAAGGTGAGGCTAGCGCTGGCAGTATTGTACACAAACCAAGGGAAATTACTCAGCGCTGGACAGACAAAGTTAGATCCCCTGCCCCCGCCTATCAGGTACCCAATCGCCAGTCCACAGAGAAATACGCAGGTATAGACCAAGACGATCATCTGCATCGTCAAAAAAGAATGCACCAGGTCTCTTATATAACCCATGTTTTTTTCTTTCTATCTGGTTTGTGAGTGTCTATAACTCGAGGTAAATTTGTATCGTTACATTGTTGTGTAATGTTCTGTGCATCTACTGTGGGAAATCAGGGTATTTACCCGACCACATATAGTAATGCACCTTCGTGATTGTGTATGTATGTTTCTCCTGCCTACAAGTTCCGGAGAAAGACATGGGTTATATAAGAGACCTGATGCATTCTTTTTTGAGGATGCAGATAATCGTCGTGGTCTATACCTGCGTATTTCTCTGTGGGTGTTACGATTGTGGTTGTGTTATCCTGTGAGAGCATACATGTGTTTATCGTAGGAAACGATCCGATATTTTTTTAAGCTGTCATGGTTATGATTCACGTATCTTCTTTCGGTCGCGCAGAGCGGAATTCACTTCGTTATCATACGCTAAATTTAGTCCAGAACGTTCTAGAAAGGTCGCACTGTCTAGTGACCTCATATGTGTGACGTTGGGTAGTTAGCGACACTTCGCAACATTTTGTTTTTCTGTGCGCGTGAATTGAGCAGCCTTTTTTTTTGTTTTGTGAAAGGTCGAGAACCTTCTAGAGCTGATATACAACGTGGTGATACGGCTACCATACTTTTATGTGTCTTCATTATACATTAGGATTTAGAGCTGAAGTAAGCAGCCGAGTTTTTGTGGCCTATTTTAGTGATTCCAGAAAATTCTTTTTTATGAGTTTCAATTGCGTGTTTCGTTCTGATTGGTTGCGTTGTATGCTTTTCGTAGATGATTCTGGAAATTGGTAGTGTATATAAAGAGGGCGCTAGGAAAGCACGTTTGTACATTGTCTTGCTTTGTCAGTTGTAGAGACACGCAGTTTATTGTGAGAGACGCTGTGTATGAGAAACTTTGTGTCAGCCGTGTGGACATTGCAGAAGAGACTTTGTATCAGTGTTGATGCATTTGGAAATGCATTGTGTGGTGATCGCATCGCTGAATTAAAATATTGTTGGAACTGTTACTCCAGTATTGTCTACATCCTTAAGCCACGTGTGACGGATTGCAGCTGAACGAGGTTTATTTTAAAGAACCTTACGTGCGTGCGTATGGTGTGTTTATCATACCACGACTACAACTCCACCACGTAACAGTGGGCTGGCGATTGGGTGCCTGATAGGCGGGGGCAGGGGATCTAACTGTTTGTCCAGCGCTGAGTAATTCCCCTTGGTTTGTAAACAATATAAAGGACTAACTTTAGTGTAGTGAATTTGAATGGGTTGATCTACAGAGAGAGGCGTTGTCTTTGTAAAACCACTTAACCCCTTGAGTGCTATTGACGATACCGAGTTAACCCATTTAGCCCTGAAGCACTACAGCAGGAGGTGGGTAGACCATGATAATTCAAGGGTAGTGCCAGATTAGCTTGGCGTCTGTCGGCGCCAAGCTAATCTGGCACTATCCTTGATTTATCACGGTCGACCCATCTCCTGGAACAGGTGCATAGTCGTTAGATGACGCCTCCAAAATTTGGGAAATACGTGCGTTGGGCTGAATGAGTTAATATGCGTCCTTTCCGCAGAGCGGTATCGTCAGCAGCAGTCAAAGGGTTACTCATGCGTCAACCTTGATCGATGATTAATTAACCAATTCCCTGCCTCTGCCCTAGACGCATTTCTTTCCGTACCTCTGCCCATGGACGATTTTGTTTGTTTGTTTCGTTTCTGAAATATCTGTTTATTCAACGACAAATAGCCAAAGCCGTCCCACGGACAAGTGTACAGAGTTGTCTCAGCAAGAGGTATAGATCCTCATTACCCTCCGCGACTGCGGGGGCTCATGAGGATCTAAGCCTCTTGCAGTTGGGTTGTGTTCATTTGTTTGTTCGGCAGTGAGGGGGTTAAACACATTCACCATAAGACACCTAAGCGGGAGATGGATCGACCACGATAGTTCAAGAGTAGTGTTAGATTAGCTACTATGGCATCGCCCTTGATCTGGCATGGACGACCATGGCTCTGAAAAGTCTACATAAAAGTCGTTATGAGGATACTTTCTTTAGGAAGTGGGCCTGTTAATCATTCGCTGTCGCTAAAAGCACTGTCAGGGAAGGGAATAGTGCATTATCGACCAACGATCTATGTGGTCAAATCAACAAAAAGATAAAAATGATTGGAAACAAGGGTGCGCTAAGTGACTGGAAGCAAATAATATGGAAGCCCCTCCCCCCTCCCCCAAAACCCCCTAACCCCCTCCAAGGTGCCTTGACGAACTAGGTCTATGATCATTGGTTAATAATGCACAATTCTCTCCTCTGACATTGCTGTTACCTGCTTTACTTGGTAGTCATCCTAAATTATTAGCACTGGCAGTCTCCTTTCTCTTATTCGCTGCCGGTGTTTGAAATGAAGGATGTACTTTTTATATGGTAGTGTAATGGAAGTATGCCACACTAGAATTTAAAAAAAAATAGAAGTAATGATACTACTACTACTACTACTAACAATAATAATAAAGAAAAAATAATCCATGTTTGTTGTTGTTGTTGTAAAAGCGAGATTTTCGTTGTATAATATAATACACATGTCGCTTTTCACAACAATATGGACTCGCTGTCTTTTGCTATCGCCCATTCAAAGTTTCGAAACAATTTCCACGTAATTTTCTTGTCGAATTTTCCAGACGCCCCAGGTCCTGGATTTGAATTACTGTCAGATGAGCAGTTTCAAGAGTATGACTTTTATTAAATTTCCTTTGAATTGCACCGTCACGTCTCTCGTGAAAATGTTGTCTATCTTTGTACAGCTTCATTTGTCGGACACGAATCTCGGCAATTTTTGAAAAAGCGTCATATAACAAATCGCCGAAGGGTGGGAGGGAGGTCAGGGGGCATTTGTTCTTGTTGTTATATCCAAAGTTTTTTTACAAGCGAAGTCATCTGCATAGGAAAACTGCCGTCGGGAGCTCTAGGAAAAGTGTTGTAATATCGGACTTTTGTTATGACCGACCTTGTTGTGAGCTAAAGTCGAGTGTATATCCTCTTAAATCTATGTCACAGTTCTGGTGACAGATCGACCATGCTAGTGCAAGGGTGGTGACGGAATAGCTTGGCGCCTAAGTCGATGTACATCCTGTCGTATCGTCTCAGGGATGTATGGGTTAAACGTAGGACCACCAAAGGTCAAATGACATCAACCAATTTCTGGCAGAGACAACATTACAGATTCCCAGTGTCTCATGAGAATCCGTCTCTGTCTTGCTGAACGAAACTGCTAAACGAAACTGGCTTCGTTCCGAAATGAAGACGTCATTCACATACGCCTGCGATTTTCAAAGTGGAGCTGCACGCCATTAACTCACATTAGGCTCGGCGGTTTTCTCTCTTCACGCAGAAGGTCTTCGGGGTGGCGTCGGTCCGATGTCATTTTGCTTACGATGATGTCTTTTCCTATTACAAGGAGGTCCTCATCAAGCCGTCTCATTCAAGCAGAAGTGTAGCTGACCATGAAACTTTGCGTTAGATAAACCTGTGTGTTTGTGACCAGTGATGTCCCGCTGAGCGTTATTCGTGCGTTCAACACAAATGTATACGAGAATGAGAGGTAATAAACCAGGATGGAGAGGAAACAAATAAAATAAACAAATCCACTTCTATCGCAAATTGCAAAAACAATAAAACTAGAAGGTCATTGGTACAGACGGAATCACCACTGGCAGTGTCCGCTGATTGTATTTTGGATGCATATTTATATTCAACATATATTCAGCGTCAAGAGTTCCCGCAGTCCAAGGAACATGGGTACAAAGTGGGTGCGCAAGAGGCATAGATCCTCATGAGCCCCCGCAACTGCGGGGGCTCGTGATGATCTATGTCTCTTGCATTTGGCAGTGTAGGAGCCCATCTGCCACAGACACAATAAAATGTATGCGGCCACCGAGAAACATAAATCTGGATCAGCCTCCGCACGTGCGGGTGCTGATCACAATGTATGCCTCTCGCATTTGGGTGTTTTCACTGTGTTCGAGATAATTTTAAAAAGTGACCAGCGTAGAACGGCTCGTCGTAATGCCTTGTGACGGCAAACAGATATCGAGTGTCCTTTCGTGAAAAGCGAGATTTTCAATCTTAGCTTCCACAAAAGTACACTTGTGGTCTTTTGTCCTCACAGTCCACATCGAAAATGCCACCACATTTTCCTGAACGTTATAAATCGTTTTCTACGGAAAACACATTACTGACGACTCAAATCGACTGTTATTTTGTATTTATTTTTTGTTTGTTTGTTGTTTTTTGGTACATTTTATCTTCTGTATTTCTTTGTACTTGGCAAAGATGTAGGTCAGAGGAACCGGTTTACGCTGGTGCTAGAAACTTCAGTGCAGTAGAACCCTTTTTTGCAAGAATAACGTTTTGCTAGGAAGATAACATGATCTGCGTGTCGGTAGTGGTTATAGTCGCTATGATTCCTGTAGGACTAAAACCGCTACAGACAAGCAAAGGGTTAAAAGAGCCTGATGCTCTGAGGGGAATTAAAGTCTCGAAGCAAACGTCAAAATGCGTTACCTGTCATGGAAGATCATCATTCAGTGATCTATACCCACCTATATAATGGTCTTTCACCCGTTCGGTGCCGAGAAAATCTAAACGCAACCCAACTGCAAGAGGCATAGATCCTCATGAGTGTTACGTGTTGAGTCGTAGTCGTAGTATGATATCACACCAGACGGACGCACATTTAGCTGCAACCCGTCACACGTGGCTTAAGGTTGTAGACAATACTGGAGTAACAGTTCCAACAATACTTTAATTCCCAAATGCACCACCACTGATACAATGTCTCTTCAAAACCAATGTCGACACTGGACACAATGCGTTTCACATACAACGCACACCACCGTTACGCTGCGTCTCTCACAATGTACACCTTATACGGGCCACGTATGTCCGATAAACTGTATGTCCCTACAACTGACAATGCATGACAATGTACGCACGTGCTTCCTAGCACCATCTTTTATAGTAAAACAACTTTCCAGAAAAATCTAATGAATTCACACAACGCAACCAATCAAAACGGAACACGTTACTGAAACTCATACTGAAACATTAGTAAAAAAAAAAAAAAAAAAAAAAAAGAACTTTCTAGAATAACTACAATAGTCTACAAAAATTCGACTGCTCATTTCATAATAATAATAATAATAATAATAATACCCTTGAACTATTTTAGTCAAACTTATTTCACACACTGGTGTATTCCGAATGATAAGGGTTAATTCAACTAAATGATGGTATTCAATGACAGGTGATCTCTCCTAAGCATGGTCGCCGAGGTCATGCTGTACACTCACTCATCCAGACCGATTTACCAGTGAGAGAAACCGCCTCCAGTTGCAGAAAACTTGTCCAGGCCAGTCTCTCTCTCTCTCTTGGCTTGACTTCGCGAACGAAGATTCTATAGGGCTAGCCCACGTCGTCTGCAGGCATTTTCGTGACTGCGGAGGCCAATCCGGGACAGGCAGGTTCGACCGCAGTGGCTGCAGGGGAAGGTCTGGTCAGGGTTCTGAGTTACGACAACTCTGTTTTTTCTCCTGAGCCGCTTGTCCTTGAGGTTAGCTCTGCGAGAGTCCTCAAAGGAGACGGCTGCCTTGTGAATGGTGACTGCCAACCAACAGTCCCTCTGCACTGCAGCGAGATTTCTTTTTGCGTGGGGCTAAATGAACTCATTCAACTCCGACAAGCCACGACAAGACATGGATACAGCGTGATAGTTCAAGGGTTGTGCCAGAATAGCTTGGCGCCCATAGGCGCCAAGCTATTCTGGCACAACCCTTGAACTATCACGCTCGATCTGTTTCCAGAAGTGTATTACAGTCTTCAGGAGGCAACTTCAGAATTTGCGGAATTCGGTCCTGAAGCAGAATGTGTTAAAACAGCCCAAAGCAAAGCCTTTGGAACTGTGATAAGCAGTTATACTGGCTATTGAAAATTACGTGCAGCTCGACTCAGATTCTCAGCGTGAGCTCACGATCAGCAGGAGGAACTGATTCTCTTGACCTCATGCATGCAGGGGAGACTTATGAGACCCTATGACTCTTGCTGGCAAAAGATCGGATCCAGCTGGCTATTTAGGTCAAAGGAAATCATTCATTTGACCGTGCAAAAATAAACCCACAACAAAAACCTTGCTATTCAGAGCTGGAATAAAGGAATTTATTACCCTAAAACATGCGATCTTCAAGCCACTCAGGGGAAAAAAAAAATAAGAAAAAAAATGAAGAAGACAGAATAGATACACGAAAAAAACGAAAAGGAGAAAGATGGTAAACCCTTGGCGGAGGGCTCTTTGTTGAGCTTTGGTTTTCAGCTACATGTTCCAAGATTGATCCACGTGATTGCAAGAGACGAGTTAACCATCCGGCTGTCGGTATCGCGTTTTGTTGGGCGATTCCTACAGGATTCACTTCGACAAAGGATTAACGCTTTGGCTGTCGGTAGCGCTTTTTGTCGAGGTGATTCCTATAGGAATCACCTCGACAAAAAGCGCTACCGACAGCCAAAGGGTTAAGCACTCAACAAAAACAAAACACGAGTAAATCGTTTCACAAAGACATTTTGTTATTTTTTTTTTTAACCACGTTCAGACTACAACAAAGTAGTCACAACCTCAGAAGCAAAACGTTTTCGGCCCCAAGACGGCCGCACACTGCAGCTGTCATGGGCCCGAGAACCTTTGTTTACTGGGAAGCAAAGAAGAACACGATGACTCCGTGTGAACAATCTGGTCAGATTTGTTGAACGGAGGAGCTGAATAACAAGGAACACGAGTAAACCCTTTTTCGACGGCTCTTTGTTATACTGTATAATCCGATTGCATGTTAGGAGTAAATAGAGAAAGTTTTGCGTTTCTCTCTTTAGTGGCGTAACTTGACCCATTTTAATCCGCTTATGTAGTAAGGTCAAATGAAATATACAAAAATGCAAACAACTACTACAAAAACAGCAACAAACAAACAAACAAACGATAATTGTTTAGGGCTTAACGTCTTTTTGTCCATCACGAATGCGATTTCAAAGTCAAGGCACCGAAAAGGGGTTAAACAAATTTGTAACCCCAGTTGGTTCCGAGCCGACGACCTTCTGGACAAGAATCGAACGCTCTAGCACATGAGCACCCCAGCTCTCCAAATGAAATATACAGTAAGGTGTGGATTGGCCTTCATTCAAAGGTCTCTGCGACATTAGGCAGTTGCCGAGTTATTGTAAGAGACAAATAAACAAATAGACTTTAGCGTTTCTCTCTTTAACTCATTCAGCCCGAAGGCCTTATTTCCCAAATTTTGGAGGCGTCATCTAACGACTGTGCACCAGTTGCAGGAGATGGGTCGACCAAGCTAATATGGCACTACCCTTGAATTATCATGGTCGACCCAACTCCTGCTGTAGTGCGTCAGTGCTGAATGAGTTAATGATGTATCTATACTTCTTTAACCCTTTGGCTGTCCGTGGCGCTTTTTGTCGCGATGATTCCTACAAGAATCATCGCGACAAAAAGCGCTAAAAAGCCGACAGTCAAAGGATTATTCCGATCAAAACGTCCTGTCAAATGAAACAATCTACAGCTGTGGATTGGCTATAATTGAAAGGGTAATGCAGGAGTAAAAAGACGTCAAACTAATCAGGGTACTAAAATCATGATCTATCTTTAAAAATTGAGAATGTTGATTTGCAAGAAACATGGTCATAAACATTTAAAATGTTGAGATGCAAGAAACCAAAAAAAGAATGCCTTGTAAAGGCAATCGATAGTAAGTCCATTTTCGTGATAAGCGAGCTTTTGATCGTAATACAATTATAATCTTGTTTTTCACAATGATGGACTTATCACTGTCTTTAACCTCGGACAAATCAGAAGCTTGAGTAATGTGGCCAACGTGTGCGGCCTTCACTGACAGTGGGCGCAGATCGTGTTTTGGAAATCATCGTACATTCATCGCGAAAGATCCCCAGCCGTGATTGAAGCATAGCCATACAAAGTGATCAGCAATAGGTATAAAGCCTCATATCCAAGAGGTATATATCCTCATGAGCCCCCGCAGTTGCGGGGGCTCATGAGGGTATATACCTCTTGTAGCTGTGTGGTTGTTCCCATTTTCTCGGCAGTCATCGATGTTTAAACCCATTCACTCACAATAACTCTGCATAGCATCTCTGATACCAGCTCGGGCAGACGACAACCACATAACCCAGCCGAGTAACACATATTTAAAAAAAAAAAAGATAATGCAAGAGACGCAGATGCCATGAACCCGCGAATCTGCAAGGGATAATTGGCATCTATGTCTCTTGTAGCAGAGGCGGTGTTAGCTGTTACACAACCGTGAGGGGGTTATTGAACACACTGAAAGACAGCAGAGACATACCATGGGGAGAATATAAAAACTACACAAAGAAAGCTAATGATGCCCGAAAGTCTGAGAGAAAACCAGAAAAAAATCAACAAAGAAACCAACATTAAAACGAAATCCACAACAGCGAAAACCGACGAAAATTGATCTATAAGGAATCCACAGAGAACAAGAAGAAAATTAAGACAGAAATGAAAGAGGAAAATAAAAAAAAGGAAAAAACAGAAGACAGGTAGTCAGCCCGAATTAGAAAGAACAGTCAATTGTAATTTGTTTTGGGAACACTAAATACCCTTCAATGAGACAAGTCAGAAAGAAGAGAGAAAATGAGCCCCATGGATGCTATAAACAAAAGAGAATGGAAAACTATGACCAGGCGTAGAATAAAGGCTGTATGTCAAGTTTTGTGAAAAGCGTGAGTTTCATTGTAATACAAAGACAAACTTGGTTTTCCTTGCTTTTCACAAAAAACGGACTTAAAGTCTGCTGCCTTCACAGTTCTGAGCTGTCCTTGAGGAAAAGTCAATTGAATGCCACACTGTCGCTTTGCACTAAACAAAGCAAAGACCCCAATAAAGACACTTGTTTATATTTCTCTACCACAAATAGTTTTGTTTTTCATTATGTAGTCTAAAGTTTGTTCCTTATTGAGAAAACATAAAACACCTGCTGCTTTTTCATTGCCTCTTTTGTAGTGAGTTGGCGTGACGATACAATTCTCTCTTTGTTGCCTTTTGTCCAACGGGAACTTCATAAAACAGCCTGGTTTATTTTTTAATTTGGTCTAACGTAAAGCATGTTTCTTACTCGGTTAGCCTTCGTGCCAAGGAAAGTTTAACACTTGGGCTGACGGTAGCGATTTTTGTCGCGATGATTCCTGACAAAACCACTACCGACAGCAAAAGGGTTAAGATCTAAAACTGTGGGTCTGGGAATGACGTTCGTAAAGTTTTGCAAATCGAACTGTGACCGCGACGTTAGAAGTCGGCTAAATTTACGTTCTCTATCAATGTCGTCTTTTGTCAAACACAAACGTGTCCATTCCTTTTATTCAGCCCTGACGCACTACAGCAGGAGATGGGTCGACCATGATAATTCAAGGGTAGTGCCAGATTAGCTTGGCGCCTGTCGGCGCCAAGCTAGTCTGGCACTGCCCTTGAATTATCATGGCCGATCTATCTCCTGCAATTGGTGCATAGTCATTAGATGACGCCTCAAAAATTTGGGAAATACGGCCGTCGGGCTGAATGTGTTCAACATCCACATGACTGAAGATATCAGCCAAAAAGTGCGCTTAGATAAAGGGCAAAGGTTGAAATCTAGTTCTAAACTGACTGATTATTTGTAGCTCTTAAAAGTAATTTACAAATTGATGAAGCTCTTACCCCCCCCCCCCCCCAAAAAAAAAAAAAAAAAAAAAAAAAAAAAAAATTAAGGTGAACATCCCTTGTCATGGAGAGTGAGCCACACATAAAAACAATCACATTTACGTTACAGACGCGTGTAGGACACAAACACATACACGTAGGACACAAATATACTTCTTTTCAAGAAAAGATGTATAATGCTCTTTGAAGGCGAAGCATATTAGGTCCGATATAATTCGTGTTGGACTTAGGGGTCTTTTGCATTTAAACGGCATTATGCCCTTTGAATGCGAAACACAGTAACTCCAACACGAAGGACAATTGTTAGAAACGACGTACTTTGACATGACGTTGAGTTCATCAGTGTGCTGTTACACACACAGAAACTGGCACCCTCAGTTAGAGTCGTCCGACCGGAATTACAGGTCACGCATGCGCTCATACCCACTTCTGCTTTGTACCATCCGATTGGACAGGCTGTTGAAAGAACGCATCAAACTTTGTAATTTTTACATTAGTAAGGAAAAAAAATCTGTATAATACTTTTGTGTTTGTAGCAAAATATAATGCGATATCGCATGATTAATCCACTGATTTCGTTGAACACGCGCAATTTTGACCTACTTATGATTTTCCAGCGACCTGTACGTTACGAAAAAGAACCCAGTTCAAAGGAAAGTTTTCCCTTTTGTGATGTTTTTATTTATAAAATGGATGATACTGGCAGAGAAAATCCGTCGTGCAATTTTTTCATCAGATAAAATAACAGGAAACTTCAAAGACAGTGCTCAAAGGTTTTGGCGCCAAGCTATAAATAGGCTAACATTGAACCTTTTATGCTTGATCTGTCTCCAGTGACTTGTTGCTTGTTGACTGTACCGACTGCTTTGCGATCTGTGTTTAGCGTGTATTTACAGTGAATTTCCCAAATAACAAAATAATATGTTTTTCTTTTTGTTACATCGGAAGTTATCATAAGTGAAGTAATTAAAATAGATCAAAGTTGGTATCAGTAATCTAAAAAAAAGTTGTTGTTATATCCTGAGTTTGTTATATCCGACGTTTTTAATATCCGACTATATAATGAAAAAGGGTATCCGTACTTAGGTTTGAAAGTGACATTTAACCCGTTACCTGCCGAAAATGTTTGAACACCACCGAACTGCAAGAGATATAGATCCACATCAGCCCCCGCAGTTGCGGGGGCTGATGTGGATCTATGCCTCTTACTAAAACCACTTTGTATCCAGGTTCCTTTGACGGCAGTGGTATCGAAAACGCAATCTGCGTCCACAGGCAGTGAAGGGGTTAACCGCTTCACTGCCAATAGAGGCAGATTGCGTTTTCGAAATCGTAGTAGATTCAACGTCAAGAGCGCAAGGCTGTTTAAGGGACCTGGATTCAAAGTGGTTTAGAAAGAGGCATAGTAGATCTTCATGAGCCCCTGCAATTAAGGGGGCTCATGAGGATCTGCACCCTTTGCAGTTTGCTGGTTTTCAATTTTTCTCGGCAGTGAAGGTGTTAAAGGGGTAAAAAGAAAAGCAAGGCGGTTTTGACCGTCTTCGAGTGAACTTTTGAACCAGTTGAAAACGGAGTGTTTTTTCTGACCTGTTTCCTTGTTAGATTGTAATTCAATAAGACAGGTCGTCTGGGCAGCGGGACAAAAAAGATTTAACCCGTTCAGTGCCGAGAAAATTTGAAGACACCCAACTGCAAGATGCATAAATCCTCAAGAGCCCCCGCAGTTGCGGGGGCTCATGAGGATCTATGCCTCTTGCTGACACCATTTTAAATCCGTGCTCCTGGGACAGCTAGGGTTTGTTGATGTTGAACCGACGAAGACTGCAGAAACACAGTTTCCGTCAAAGGGCACTTAACGAATGATAGTTTCCAACTCTACGGTTGACACAGCTGCTCGTTTGCTTTCTCATTTGGACCCATCTGTCCAGTGAAGACATTCCACAATTATATGCCCAGCTTTCCTTTAGTACTCGCGTCAAAGCTTGATGCAACTAAACAATGGTGGGAACACGACAGGTAGCAGGTGCGACCGCCAGCGTAAGAAAATGAGAACGAAATAACTTTTGAATTTACGAAGCAGAGACCAAAGTATAATGGGATTTGTACTGATGCGCCCGCGCTATTAGGAAAACGTGCATTTCCACCAATCTGCGAAGCGAACTTCGGGCTATAACTGACGACATGTTAATTCATTCGCGGACAGCCGCAACCGGATGTGTCTGGCCGCGAATGAGTTAAGAATGGGTCTATTCCTTAATACTGCATATCAAAAACAAACAAACAAAGAAACAAATAAACGAACAGACAATACAAGATGGTTTGTGAGAATAAAAATATTTGGCATGTATTTCCCACAAACTGGTGACGTACACGTTGAGCTCTTGAGCCGAAATCATCAAATTTGGGAGATTTTTCTGTGAAAATTACATATATTTTAAGAAGATAAAATGGGCACGGTAGTTCACAGGTGGTGCCAGAATAGCTTGGTGCCTAGAGGCGCCAAGCTATTCTGGCACCACCTTTCGACTATCACGATCATTGTGTTGTTTTAGTGTAAAAGGTCTGAATGGTTTTATGTGTGGCAATAGGCAGATCACAAAATAGCGTACGTATTACATAAAAAAACATCATAATTAACCCATTGACTGTCGGCAGTGGGTTTTGACGCTATGATTCCTGTAGGACTGATCGCGACAAAGACCACAGCCGACAGCCAAAGGATTAAATTTAAAGCTTTCAATACTTACGCATCAGTTACAGATCACAAAATTGCGGCGTTATTACGTAAAAGCATTATGATGAAGCCCTTGGCTGTCGGCAACGGTTTTTGTCGCGATGATTCCTGGAGGAATCATCGCGACAAAAACCGCAGCCGACAGCCGAAGGATTAAAACAATAGCTTACGATACTTACGCTGACACACGTGGGAATTTTCGTACTTGGGTGGGACATATTCATAGCCCTCCATGCACTGACACACTTTCTCAGACACTGGTTTCTGGTACGGTGGACACCACTGGCATTCCACAGCGCGCATATTTAGATCCAGGTACCCCTCGCAGCCTGCACGGAATAGGAAAGTCAGCGTTATGACGCCTTGTGCTAGTGGCGTGCATGTACGACAATTATATCAACATTCGTGACGTCACTGCGTGTAACGTCAAATTGAATACAAGTATACAAGCAAAAACTATTAAATATTCAAGATATTTATTGTCTCAAAGGGGATATGTTTGTTGCAGCTCACAGCTCATAAAAAGAAAGAGGTTAAAGGTCAAACACAAATTATAATAAGACGGATATTCAAAGTTGTGAATGCTATTACAGATGAGGTATGTGCCCTATACACAGTCGAATTCGCTTATGACAAGGTCGGTTATAACAAAAGTCGGTTAATAACAACACTTTTCAGAGGTACCGACTACTATCTCTTCTATGTAAATAGCTTCACCTTTAACTCATTCGCGGTCAGCCGCATGCGGATGCGCGGCATAAACCGCGCATCCGGATGTGGATGGCGGCGAATGAGTTATCAAACTTCGAATATAACACCAAGAAAATATGAGTCCTCTGGCTATTTGCAATATCCAAAGTTTACCGTATATTATGTTTGCGACGTATCTGGCAAATGTAAGACATATCTCTTATACTCACCCGCGTTGACTGGACATCTAAGGTTATCTCCAGTCACGTGGAGCAATGACGTAGCAGCCAGATGAGGCGGCCAGGAACACCGGGGCACTGTCAAGGATGTCGATGGCCCCTGTTGCTGTATCAGCCGGACTAACCATAGAAGATGGCAATCGCAGGCCCATGTCACGTTCTCCAGGTTGCTGTAGACCACAAAGAAACATATAAGTATTGGTCAGTTTGGACCTTGGCTGGTCTGTGGTTTTGGACGAAAGTCCACAATTACCGACAGACAAGGGTAAAAAAAACAGCACAAGATGAACACGCGTTCGAAACAAAAAATGAAATGTGCACACAAAAAACAGTCCCAAAAAAAGAGCCAAATTTCCATGCACCCTAAGAGAAAACCTACTAAAAAGGGGGAAGGGGTTGCAGTCGAAAGCACTGCCCATCAACAGCTGTGGATGTACCGACCATGAAGAAATTACCAAGTGAGTAGGAAAAGAAGCACTGTCAAGGGAGAGAATTGTGCATGATAGACCAATGATCATAGATCTACTTTAGTCCAAGCACACAAAAAAAAAGATAGGAAAGAGGGGGTGCGCTAAGTAAGTGACTGGAAGCAATGCATATGGACCCCCCCCCCCCCCCTAGAGGGCCGTATCACATATCCCACTGTTACAGACCCTTGGTGCATGGAAATTTAAATCTAGGTCCCTCAAGTGGGGGTCCAGATATTGTGCCGGTGTGGACAGCTGTTTCGGTCTTGGCGACCTCTTCAGCACACCATCGGCAATACTGGAGGAAGAGAAGGAACTTTTGCCTACCTGCAAAGAAGACCACATTTTACTGTGGTTTCTGCAGGGGCATACATTCCATGCCTCCACCTAGAGCCAAATTTCCATGCACCCTAAGAGAAAACCTACTAAAAAGGGGGAAGGGTTTGCAGTCGAAATTGTAGTAAAAATCTAGACCGAAAGGGTTGACTGCCAGTGCTTGTAACTTAGAAGAAACTACCAAGTGAGCAGGATAAAGCACTGTCAAGGGAGAGAATTGTGCATGATACCATGTACCGACCATGGTTCCAGTGTGCAAAGGCAAGCGGGCCGGAGTCGGCCGCAGTGGGCCCGCGCACATTTGTGCGCGGGCCCACTGCGGCCGACTTCAGCCCGATCGCCTTTTGCGTACTGGAACGGATCAAGACAAGTTCCAGATCATGCAGCTATACCAGGTTTACACGCGACATCAAATTTTTAGGAGAAATGTTACATCCGGAGTTTACAGTGTAGTCCCCCACACTGTTAGCACAGCAGAAACTATTTTGCGCGACCACTCGTATGAGAGATCACCTGTCACTTAAGACTATCATTTCGGTGGCTGTAGTCACCTAGATGATGGTCTTTAATGACAGGTGACACCTTTGACCCTTCAAGACTTATGTCTTGATGGAGCACCTGATATTTTAGACCTTTTCTGCACAAAAAAAAATGTTCTATTGTATTTATGCATTTTTAGGATCTGGCGATCTCTCAAAGCTGGCGCAAGGATTAACACGTTGCAGACTTCCTGCATCCTGATATGCGGCATGAATCCGCGACACGTTTCCAATGAGTTAATCCATTTAACCCTCAATTTTTGGAGGAGTCGCCAAACAACAATGTACCAGTTGCTGAAGATGAATTGATCATGATAATTCAAAGGTAGTGCCATATTAGCTTGGCGCCTGATGGCGCCATGCCAATCTGGCACTACTCTTGAATTATCAGGGTCAATCCAACTCAAGCTGTATTGCGTCGTGGCTACCGGAGGTAAAGCGCCTTTCGACGCGAAAAAACAAACGTCGATTAAAAACAAACAGAAGAAAAGAGATATGTGTTTGCTGTGGGAATTTTTGGTTCACAGACGACAGAAACTGATCCAGGGCGACCGTGGGCGACGGTCGACGAACTTCAGAAAGAAAGGCACAAGGGAAAAGTGACAAGAAGTTTGACTAAAAGCAAACAGGTCACCAGCTTAATTGTAATACTGGCTCCTGGCAATCACTCTCCATCTAGAAATTCAATAGGAGTATCGACTTTTAGGTGTTTAAATTCTTCACTGCAAGAAATGCTAATTGCGTTTAACCCCTTTATAGCTAATGCCCGCAAGTTATGCTTCCCAAATAATTAGAAATTCAACACTAAAGAGCTCTATCCGTCAAGGGCACATACAATGTGCATTGAGCCCCCCCTCCCCCCCCCCCCATCTGGCCTCCTCCCCCCCCCCCCTCCTTCGCACCGGTGTCATCTATCTCACTAGTCATGGGTTTAGTTAGTACGATTAACTCATTCAACCATTTCTCATCTATAACAGCGGAAGTGTCGTATTGCGTTGCTGGCGATATACGACACTTCCGCAGCCGCTGATGCTGGGCGTCTTGAATAAGTTAAAGGTGTCATTCTTGTAACGTCATAAGATCGAGAATAGTGTCAGACAAAAATAAAATGATCTGCCACATAAAACGATCTGTTTTATTTATCAGGTAGGTGAAAGAGTTATTTATAACTCATTCAGCCCCGACACACTATAGCAAGACTGGATCGAGAATGATAGTTTAAGGGTGGTGCCAGAATAGCTTGGCGCCCATCGGCGCCAAGCTATAGTCTTTCACCACCCTTGAACTATCGTGCTCTATCTGTCTCTAGAATTGTAATGCAGTCGGCAACTTCAAAATTTGGGAATTTCGGTCCTGGGGTAGAATGTGTTAATATGATTAATGGTCGTTCAACCTTTGTAGAAACTTTCAAAAGATCGAACAAGCATCAGGCAGAAATAATTTTTTCCCCTCCATTTTAGCGAGCTTTAAGGAACATTCGTTTGTCACGCTTTGAGCTGTAATCAGTCATACAATTGGATTACAGACGTCCTTGCTGAACACAAAATCGCGGCACGTGACAACTGCTTGGTTTTCTTTGAAGAACAACCCGTTATCAGATTAACACTTTCGAGACGTGTCGCATCCGGATTCGCGGCTTGAGACCACGAATCCGGTTGCGGCATGTCTCGAAAGAGTTAACCCGATCAGTGCCAGCTGACACAAGTTGCGTTTCTGCAATCTTCGTTGATTGAACTCCCAAAAGTCCTATTTGTACCAGGAACAGGGATTCAA
>BTPG01000003.1:153461191-153479389 GCA_036245525.1 Semisulcospira habei
ACGTTAAAAATGATACGTACAAGTACTGAAGCTGGTTAAGTTGTGACATCCTCTCATCGATATATCGAATCTGGTTGTCCCCCAAGCTCCTGAACAGCAAGGGAAAATGTTTGTGATTATAAAAAGAAAAGTTTAGACTTTAAGGCCGTATGAATAGTTTGAGAAAAACAACAACATGAAATGACAAACAACATGACAGACACTGGAAGATGATAGTGTAAATTAAAGTGAAGAAGCGACACCAATGACTCAGCATCACCAACATGGTAAGTACTTGCAAACCAACTGTATAGAAATGTGAAGGGCTGGAACATGTAATAAAGAAAGCAAGAAAGAAAGGAATAAACAAATGAAACCTCCAAAATAAATAAATAAAAAGAAAAACTACATACAAAATAATGAGGTACCGACTTCGATGTTAGTTGGCCTCACTCGACACGATGACTTTTTACGATGGGGTGTGCCCTTTAGTAAAGGAGGTTAATTAAAACTTTGACACGATGACAATATATCTTTCTGACATCAAATCCGATTAGGTTTACAAACCGCCTGGGACCTAAAAAACCCAACAAAACAAACAAACAAAAAAACCACGTTCGGCATTTTACCTAGTGCGGAAAGGCCGCCCATTAGCCGACGTCAGCCGCCGTTGGCCCGCGCACAGCTGTGCGCGGGCCAACGGCGGACGAGGTCGGCTCGATGGCCTTTTGCGCATTGGGTTATTTATGAAACCAATGTCATGGATTTTCAGTAAACTAGGTCGGTCAAACTCGGACAATTTAATAGGTTATCTTTATGACGACAAATCTCATTTGCCTCATTCACCACCTGTGACCAACAAAACAAACAAACGACAAACCCTTCTTTTTAAATGAAAGAAACCAATGTCACAGAAAATAAAATGGTCCCAAACCATTTATCAGCATCAAACCAAAATTATTCTGTTGAAGACAAACCATAGTAAGTCGGAACTGTCTTGACTTCGTTGCCAAGACACATTTATGACAACCCAACTGCAAGAGGTGGAAGGGTTGCATGGGTTGATGAGAATCTAAGCCTCTTGCTCATTAACCACCGCGTATCCATGTTCATGTGGCGGCTGTTATCGTTTGACGTTGAAGGTACAACCCAGTGCGCAAATGGCATGCATTTACCTTCATAAGCTTGATCCGAATTGGACGTTACAATTCTACAATGTCGGTTAAATCATAAAACCCGTAGAACTAAATGACTTCCATTCTCTATAGTTCTGGGAGTTTAAGAGCTATGGGAATAGTACTTAGGATAACTCTGTAGAGACCCTACCAAAGAGTATGTTGTTCGGATGTAATCTAAAACTATTCCCGTGCTTTCGAGACAAATACATCTAATAAAATAATAATAATAATAATAATAATAATAATAATAATAATAATAATAATAATAATAATAATAATAATAATAATTTCTATGGCGCCTAACCTCAGGTAGAGCTCTAGGCGCCGTACAAATTTCAAAATTACAATTACAAAAACTGTACACAATATTACACGCACGCACACGCACACACACACACACACACACACACACACACACACACACACACACACACACACACACACATTCCAGGCACCACAGCAAAACTACAACAGAATCCTCAGCAGTCAATGATTAATCAGTGGGTAATGGAGTTGGAAAAGGTGTGTTTTTAGTAAAGATTTAAAAACGTCTTTTGAAGCACTGTGGCGGACATGGGAGGGGTGTTCGTTCCAGTACAGCGGCCCAAGATACGAAAAAGACCGCTGGCCAAAAGACTTGGTACGGACAAAAAGTACACGCAAAATGCGGCTGTCAGCAGAGGATCTGAGTTGTCATGAGGGAGTGTACAGCTGCAGGGGAGAGGACAGGTACGGGGGGCTTGATGTGAAATGCAGCTGAAGCAGACAGGGAGCCAGTGGAGGGATTTAATTACAGGTGATGATCAGTTTTGTGCTTTTTGGTGACGAGCCTCGCAGCACAATTCTGAACTTTTTGAAGCCTGTCTATCTGATATTTGGTACAACCTGCATACAGTGAATTACAATAGTCCAGCTTAGAAAGAACAAATGCACAGATGAGTGTTTTTGTGGCTTCGATGGTCAAATAGTGTCTAATTACAGGTGTAATATGATCAGTTTTGTGCTTTTTGGTGACGAGCCTCACAGCAGAATTCTGAACTTTTTGAAGCCTGTTTATCTGATATTTGGTACAACCTGCATACAGTGAATTACAATAGTCCAGCATAGAAAGAACAAATGCACAGATGAGGGTTTTTGTGGCTTCAATGGTCAAATAGTGTCTGATAGAAGAAATGCGACGGAGCTCCATGTAGGCTGTGCGACAAGTGTTGACAATCTGTTGGTTCATGGACAGTGTTTCGTCCAAGGTTACTCCAAGATTCTTGGTGGTGTTTAAGAAATTGATGATGCTGGTTCATATGGCCATGGGCGTGGGGAGGGAAAGTGAACTGGTCAATCTGGGGGGTTTGATTATAAAAGACTCAGTTTTATCATCATAAAGTTGAAGTTTGTTTGATGACATTCACTCTTTGACATCACAGATACAGTTCTGAAGGCTTAGGATAGTGCTAGGGACTTAGTCGGGAGTAGTGTGTTTGTACAGCTGGGAGACATCGGTAAAGCCATGGTGGGAAACCGACAATCTCTCGATTACACTGGAAAGAGGCTGGATGTAGAGAATGAAGAGAATGGGGACTAGGACTGAGACCTGGGGAACCCCAAAGCACAGTAGAGAATGACTCGACCGGCTGTTAATGACAACAGTCTGGTGACGATCAGTCAGATAAGATCTGAACCAGGACAGTACACTACCCGTGATGCCAAACGTGGAATGAAGTCGATGCAGAAGAATCTCATGGTCTATTGTATCGAAGGCGGCTGTCAGATCGAGCAAGGCTAAAACAGAGACATGTCCATCATCAATTGTCCTAAGCATGTCATTCACAATCTTGAGGAGAGCAGTCTCAGTGGAATGCCCGGGCCGATGCGCTGACTGGTAAACAGGAAGAAGACTGTGAGCATTCACATGGTCAAGGAGCTGGGAGAGAACAATCCTTTCAATGAGCTTGGATAGGAAGGACAGATTTGAGACAGGCCTGAAGTTTTTCATATTTTCAGGGTCAAGACTGGGCTTTTTAAGCAGGGGTTTGATGATGGCTGATTTGTAAACAGCAGTGAAAATAACAGAGGACAAAGAGTCATTTGACAGGGAAGTGATGGTAGGGAGGACTATGTCAATACAATCAAAGAGAAGTTGGGTAAGGATGGGATCCAGGTCACACGTCTTAGCAGCGCACTTTGGCATGATGTTACGAACATCATCTTCGGACAAACACTTGAAGGTATGGAAGACTTGTCCAGCAAAGGGCACAATATGACTGTGAGGTGAAACTGATGACTGGGAGTCCAGTTTGTCTCGAATAGACTCTACTTTCTGAGTTAAAAACTCACAGAACTTCTCAGTTAACTCAATGGGAGGAACAGATTTTGGCAGAGGAGACACAGTCCTTTTGCTAGAAGTTTGCATGTGAAGTTGAACAGCTGTTTGCTTGACGTGCATTCCAAAATGTTCATACTGATGAAAGCCGTTTTTGGATTCAGCACTAGTTTATTGACTAACGTTTTCGCTGCCTTGAAGATCTGCTTGTGGACCGTCAGACCCGACTTCAGCCAAAGTCTTTCCGCTTGTCGGAGTTCCTTTTTGGCGGCACGAAGCTGCTCACTGGCATCAGTAAACCATGGGGATGGCTTATGAATATAGCCACCGGTTTCGGTTACAGTACGGGTGGCTGCATGTGCAAAAGGGTTAACTCATTCAGCCCGGCGCACGTATTTCTAAAAAATTCGGAGGCGTCATCTAACTGCTATGAACCTGTTGCAGGAGATGGATCGACCATGATAATTCAAGGGTAGTGCCAGATTAGCTTGGCGCCGAGTGGCACCAAGCTAATCTGGCACACCCCTTGATTTATCATGGTCGGCCCATCCCCTGCTGTAGTGCGTCAGGGCTGAATGGGTTAACACATAAAACCAGCCAAAGACATCAGGTGCTGTTGTTTTGTTTGCTGAGTCACGTCCATGAGTACAGTTTATTCATTCTCATATTCGTGTCTTCAAACTAGAAAAAGGGCAGAGAAGAACCCAAAGGAGAAAGAAACGCGTTTAGAAAAGAGAGTTACAACACAATTGTGATGTAAATGTCTTTTCTAAGCGTGTTCCTTTCTCCGCTGGGTTCTTCTCTCCATTTTACCCGCTTGGCAGAACACCTTTTGGGTCTGGATTTTAGAAATAGATCGCATTGCAGATACCTTTCTGCTGAAGCCAGCAAATGTAACATCGACACATTCGTTTTAGAATTACAAAACATTGGCATGCAGTACATCAGACAAATTTCGTCAAACGTCTCCACGACAGTGTAGCATCATATGAAATAAAATCCATGTGGATAAATTGTTAAAAAGTTCGAAATTTTATAACCCGGATTGGAGGGGGGGGGGGGGGGGGGGGAACTTGTCCTGATTCTCCAAACAATACAGCAGACTTTTGTATGAAATCCTCATCTTGGGTTTTTTTTTTTTTTGTTGTTGTTTTTTTCCGTCTTCAGCCTGTGTGGCGCGATTACTGAAAAAACGTCTTTCTGGCTGCCTGACTACGCTGAAACTCTGTGTGATCTAAAAAATGAAACAAAACAAAAAAATCAAAACCAAACCAGAGCAAATCGAAAAAAGTCAATCCAGTCAACAATCCAACGCAGCACTCAACCAACCAGCCAACCAATCAGCCAACGAACCAACCCACCCATCAAACCGACAAACAAACAAACAAACAAACAAGACAAACAAGCAAACAAACAACAAATTAATGAAACCAATAAAAACAAACAAACAAATGCAACAAAAGTACCCACACAGACTAAAAGCTAAGCTTGCTGTTTAAATGTCGAACAAACGATAGACTACAATATCAGGTTCAAATTTATCGCGAATGTCTAAAGGCAGTCTCACACACACAAAGCTTGAACAGATCAACTGAAAATACAGACTCTGCCTTCAGGAAAAGTATGTCCGTTTCTCTATGATGATAATGATGATGATGATGATGATGATGATGATGATAATAATAATTATAATAATAATAATAATAACAACAACACCAACAATACACTAGTTCTGGCAGAAGTACTACCAAGCGCAGCAACAACTTGGTCTTGTTATGGGCTAACATGATTTTGCTGTAGAGCTTCATTCGACGCCTCCCGCTCCATTTAGATAATAAACGTTAAGCACAATGTAAGCAGAAGATCTTCGGGCCGAAATCGGCTCGATGATCTTTTGCGTGGGCAAGAGACTCTTGGGACCAGCTTCAGCCCGAATGCGAACAGCTTAGGTCAGGACCTTTTACCTTCTAAAATCTAATTAGGTGTTACAAAGTTAAATCTGTGTGGGTTTAAAAAAAAAAAAAAACTTGTTATAATTATTGTGTGTGCTTTTTTTGCTTTAGACGTCTTTTTGTCCAAAATATCGACCAGCAGTTAACTTGATATTTTGAGCGTGTTTTTGCAATGTAATGCTATATAATTGCCCAACAAATCCAAACCAGAAAAAGAACAGGCGCAGAAAGGACGAAAACAATATAATTCAAATTCAGATTAAAAATAACAAGAAAGGCAAAGCCATTATGGCTCACGTGTATGACCGATTTACATATGTGTGATCTTTGTGACAAGGACTGGCTTCTGCAGCAGCAAAATCCACGTTTTCTTAAAATGTACGCAAGTTTCACACATCTTTCAACCCCCTGTGACCATTGACCTTTGTGATGAGTAGACTAAATTAGTATGCATAGGAAGGTCTTATCATCAGCTATCTTTGTACAAAATTTGGTTGACAAATTTGCAAAATTTAGGGAATACCTACAATTTTATAAAACAAATCAGCACTTTACACACATTTGCCAGCCTCTTGTGACCCTTGACCTTTCCAAAAGGTCATCCCACTTAGTATGCATAGATAGGCCTTATCATCAGGTATCTCTGTACCAATTTTGGGTTTGAAGTTGTGAATAGTATTTGAGAAAAAAACATCTTATGGCTATTTTAGACCTATTTCCTGAGCTCTCGTGACCCTTGACCTTTCCGAAGAATCAACAAAAATTAATGTGCATAGAAAGGTCTTCCCATCAGGTATCTCTGTAGCAAGTTTGGGTTTAAAGTTCTGAATAGTGTTTGAGAAAAAAGCATATTTTGTCAAAAAACGACTATTTTGGACCTAATTTCTGAGCCCTTGTGAGCCTTTACCTTTCTGAGGGGTCATCTAAAATAGTATGCATAGATAGGTCTTACCATCAGGTATCGCTGTACCAAGTTTTGGTTTGAAGTTGTGAATAGTATTTGGGAAAAAAATATCTTTTGTCAAAATATTGCTATCACCTATTTCGTGAGCTCTTGTGACCCTTGACTTTTCCGAGGGATCAACCAAATTAGTACGTATAGAAAGGTTTTGCCATCAGGTATCTTCGTACCAAGTTTGGGTTTGAAGTTGTGAATAGTATTTGAGAAAAAAAATTATGTCAAAATATAGCTTTTTTTTAAACCTATTTCCTGATCCCCTGTGACCTTGACCTTTGTGGGATGTAACTCAAATCGGTATGTTTAGAAAGGTATTACCACAAAGTATCCTTGGGCCAAGTTTGAAGAATGTGGCTTGAATATTCTCCGAGAAAATGCCTTCGTTAAAGTTTACCACGGACGACGGCGGACGGACGACAGACGACGGACGGACGACCACTGGCCCAAAACAAAAACTCACTTTTGCTTCGCATGTGAGCCAAAAACTGTAACTATCCCTTTTTCAAAACGGACATGCAGACAAAAAAATTAACTACTCATCTTCGGTTGCCAGATGTATTACTCTTTTTTTTTTTTCAAAATGGACGTACACGAAACTAATTCAGTACTTGTGTTGTTGCTTCGCCAAATGAATTATATATGTATGAGTAAAACAACGAAACAGGTCAATAATTGGTCTCCAGTCGGATAATTTAAGGGTAGTGCCAGATTGGCTTGGCGCTATCTGGCACTATCCTTGAATGATCATGGTCGATCTATCTAATGCTGTATCGTGAATGGATCAGTCTTCGCGCGCCGGTGCAGACTCACAACGGTGTCGGGCGAGCGAAGATTTACTCACAGAAACCCAAATGCTTTAAGATAAAGTGTATTCCTATAAAAATTGCTACCTACAGCCAGGATTGACGACTAGAGACTGTCATAACATGTATCACACACACACACACACACACACACACACACACACACACACACACACACACACACACACACACACACACCATCACACACACACACACACACACACACACAAAGGTCACAGCATCAATAAGATTACAAGACACTAACCCCAGCAGGAAAACGTCTTTGGGCCCAAGACGGCCCCAGTGGGCCCGCGCACAGCCGTGCGCATGCCCACTGTGGCCGTTGTGGGCTGGACCTTTGCCTACTAGGTAACATCCGCTCGGCAGTCGCCTTTGGTGAGACAGGTGACTTTATAACTTACGCAAAACGTGCAGCGTCCTACTTCATGACATTAGCATCCTGGAAATTGACTTCTGACTTTCAAAATAACACAAGCAACGTCAGGAAATGTAGTATAAAATGCAAGTCGATTAATTCAAGTCGTTACCCCGTAAGCTAATGTGTCCGAAAATATATGAAACGCGTGTCCTGTAATTCAAGTCATAACACTTCAGCAAATGGGTCCGATAATATCAAATGCATGTCTGGATTTAAGTAATGAAGCCTTAGGCAAACGCGCAGGCGGCGAAACTGCACCTTTTTGCTGCCGAAACATGAACACCAGTCAAATACAAGAGGCCTAGACTCTCATTGGTATCCGCAGTCGCAGGGGCACACGTGAGTCTATGTCTTTTGTTAGTCACAAGTAGGCCAGAGTTCCCTAATTTTGCTTTCCACTGCCAGGACAGAGTGAGCAAGAGACATAGATCCTCATGAGCCCCCGCGAGTGCGGGGGCTCATGAGTATCTATGCCTCTTTGTGGGACCATTTTGCAATTCGTGTTTCTTGGACTGTTTCGGATTCTGTTCATTGAAAAAAAAAACAAAGATTTCAGCCCAAACAAAATGCGTCCAGTAGCAGGGATCGGTTAAATTAGGCCGATGGATGACAAACTGGTCGCCAATCTATAATGGTTCCCTTAAAATTTTACTGAACGCCGCTGGCTGCGATGGGGTTAATAATCTTTTCTGTCTTGAAAAAGTAAACACCACCACACTGCGAAAAGCACAATATCACCATTAACCCTAATCACTGCCGAGAACAAGTGAACATGATTCAACTGCAAGAGACACAGATCCTATTGAGCCCCCGAAGTTGCAGGGGCTCATGAGGGTCTATGCTTCTTGCTGACACTACTATGTATCCATGTTTCTTGGACGGCTGCGGCTCTTTGTGGTTGACATTAACAAAGATGTCAGAAACATAATCTGCGTCCACTGGCACTGAAGTGGTTAACCCTCGCGGGGGAAAAAGTTGACTGAAAGAGTTTCGTGCCTAATGCTCATAGACGTGAGCAAACTATTTTTCTGAGAGTGAAAAAGCCAGCCAGTCCTTTTCTCGTGAAAAGCGAGAATTTCACTGTAATATATTGAAAGTCGTGCTTTTCGCGAATGGGGGACCGTTTCGCCCTTCACAGAGCAGAGTGGTAACTGCGTGAGTAAGAATAGACTAGAATTGTTTTAGACTAGCTTCCGTTCAAATTACGTCTGCTGGTCCAAAAAGGCTCCTTTAACCCCTTCGCTGCCAGCGATCACAAATTTTGCGTCTGAAGCTATTGCACACTGAGAAATTTGCGTGAAGAACTCCGATGTAAATGGGAAAAGAAAAAAAAGGATAAGGAACATAGGATTAGCAAGAGTCATAAATCCTCATGAGCCCCCGCATTCGCGGAGGCTCACGAGGATTTGTGTATCTTGCATCTGGGTAGCGTTCGCCGTGCCCCGGCACTTAAGGGGTTAACGCAGACGTCATTACACAACTTCAAAAGCTCCGCAGTAGACGCTGATGGGTTTACTATTATTTTATTCATTTTGTAGCTTTCAGTTTATGTGTGCTAGTTTAAAAAATTCATCCTGTAACTCACGTGCAGACAACAGTACAATGTGGAGGTTACAGAGGTAACCTTAGTTTAAACTCAAGCGACTATGCAGGTGGGTGGTGAGGGGGCTTGAGTGAGGGAGAATGTGTGGTGGAGGGATAAGTGGGAGTGCGTGCCGGCATACGTGGAAATGAAAGTGAAAAAAATGCGGTCAGCCGGATATGTGTGCGGGCATGCGTGGGTGTCAACGTGGAAGAATGAGTGGGAGTGAATGGTAGGCAGAGAGTCAGTACCAGAACGGGGCCATTGCATCGCTAGCAGCAGCAGCAGCAGCATCGTTATACCCGCCTCTCAAATACAACCCCACCCCCATCCCCGTGCACCAACCTCATTTTCTTGATTTACACAAGGTTTTTAATTGCATTTTTTTTCTCTCTCCCTCTCTCATTCTTCCTTGATTTTTGGTGGTTGCCGGCTGCAACGTTGATCCTGGTTTTTTTAAATTAACTACTACCGAATAATTATTATGTAACTTGATGTGCTTTAAAGGCACACCCAGAACAGGTGTGTCCATTTGGTTTCCGGCCAGGGAGTCGTATGTTTAGATTTGATTTGTCTTTTTAATTTAAATTTTGTTGTTGTTGTTGCGTTCTGTTGATTTATGTTAGGATGAATTGTAACGATGTGTTGGGAGGGATAGAAGTAAATATATGTCATCAGGTACATGGTTGTTGTCGACTGATGTTTTCTGGTAGAAATAAAAGGTTGACTCTTTGGTTTCTGACGCCCAATCCGAGAGTAGAATGTTATCTTCTGGTCAGTGTGTGTGTGGGTGTGGGTGTATGTGTGATTTTGTGTTTGTGACCGTGTGTGTGTGTGTGTGTGTGTGTGTGTGTGTGTGTGTATGTGTGTGTGTGTGTGTGTGTGTGTGTGTGTGTGTGTGTGTGTGTGTGTGTGTGTGTGTGTGTGTGTGTGCGGTCATGCGTGTTTTTATTGGGAATGTAGAGTTTAAACGCAACTTCAATAGCAGCGAGGTGGTCGGACGTCTGGCGGTTTTCAGCATCCGATTTCCAGCGAAACATTTAGTTACATGATTCAAGGTTCAAGATATTTATTGTTTCAAAAGGGATACTCTTGTCACAGCTCATTATGATTGTTATTATTCAGATTGTGCGTGCCAGTCTAAAAATCCCCACTTCAGTATACGCAACATTACACAGCTTCAATAGCAGAGCCGCATCCATTCGGCATCTTTCAGCATCAGGATCAAATTCGCCCCGATGAACGTATATCAGAGGAACTTAAAAGGGAGCCGCACCGTTAAAATAAGTCTTCTGAAGAAGTTAAGTCCCAGTGCGCAAAGGCCATCGGGCCTACATCGGCCGCCATTGGCCAGCGCACGTTTGTGCGCGGGCCAACGGCGGTCGACGTCGGCCCGATGGCTTTTTGCGCATTGGGAGAGTATTGTTGTATTCTGTTTCATACTATAATTTTTTAGTTTTTTTAAATAGCCTGATTCTCAACTTTCAAGTCCAGTGCAAACTTTGTACAGACCTCTTTTCGATGCCCCTTCTTTGAAATCATCTTCGTGGTGGAGAAAAGACGTTAAGCTCTAATCGTTTAACGTTTTTATTTCTCAACGACGTATAAAAAAAAAAACAACAACTGTGATCTGTCTGTCATCTGGCGACGCAAATTAGTCTTACTTGGAAACCCGCGATCTGAAGTACATGCAGTCTGAAGCCAAAGTGCGACGTGAAAATCCATATTGAGTGGGTAAGCGTAGTAATGGTATATTAGTCAGGTCCCTGCACGCAAAAAACGTCTAGCAGTCGTGCGGGAAGCCCACTGAGTCCCAGATTATCGAACTTTATCAAATAAAACGACTGGACCGAAATAGAAAATAGGCCAAAAACACCATATCTACCGGACTGCAAGATTCACTACTGGCAGAGATTGGCTCAAAATAAATGTAAAATGTTAACCCCTTCCTTGCCAATGTACGTCCAGTTTTGTCTCTGAAATCTTGGTTCATTCAACGACCAAAAGCCAACACCTTCCAAGAAACATGGATACAAATTGGTCTCAGCAAAAGGCATAGATCCTCATGAGCCCCCGCATTCGCGGGGGCTCACAAGGAACTATATCTCTTGGAAACGTTAAAACATTTCTTTTTTTTAAGGTTAAGCCGTCGGCCGGGGCAGTCCTTTCACAGCTTGTCCGCTGGAAGGTCTTCGTAAATCAAAGTGGCAGGGTTGCAGAGCGCCTGAATTGACCAGTGCTCAGGTCGTACTCCGAATTGCCATAGCTACCCCTGCCCCACATAACCCGCCCGTTTGGGCCGTCCATTATCACGCCGGTGTCATGGATGTTAAACCCCGACGTAATCGACGCGTCACGTGAATCCCATAGCCACCAGCGCGAAAGCATATAGCGCCGCCCGCACTTGCGGCTGTGCCCGAAGATGTACCTGCTGGATCCGACCCTTTAATGCCTTTTCCACTATGAAGGCGATTTTTTTTTTCCCGGACAAGAGTCGAGCTATCTACCAACTGAGCTCCCCACCTCGCCCCCCCCCCTCCCCCCGCCCCCCTGACACAAACCCATTTGAACTGTTTTCGGACTTCATAAAAAAATGAATTTGAACCCTTCAATGTCAAAGAAAACTAAACACTAATCTAATACAAGAGGAATAGATCCTCATGGGCTCCCGCAAATGCAGGGGCCTATGAGGATATATGCCTCTTGCTGCTACTACTTTACACCCACACTCCTTGTATACAGAGGTTCTTTGGCTTTGAATTAACCCATTTAGCCCCAACACCCTACAGCAGGAGATCGAACGAGCGTGATAATTCACGGGTAGTGCCAGATTAGCTTGGCGCCATTAGGCGCCAAGCTAATCTGGCACTACCCTTGAATTATCATGCTCGATCCATCTCCTGAAACTGCTACGTAGTCGTGAGATATGACACCTGCAACATTTGGGAAATGCGGTCGCGGGGCTAAATGGGTTAACAAAGAAACACACAATTAGTGTCCACTGGCTTGGAAGGGGGGCTCTAATGAGATAGCAGGTAAATTGCATTTCGAATCATTTTGCGTCAACCTCAGCCTGTCAGATGAACGAAGGGACCATGATGCAAGATAGCAAGAAATGTCAGCGATAGGTTTTCCATGATCCCTCACGGCGTGCCATTTAACGCAGGTTAAGACAAGACGATTCTGCAGTCAGTGCCGCGCACTGAGCTGAATACTAACTGGAGTGCGCCAGCCTCCTATCGCATCACTGCTCTTGCGGGAGAATCGGAAGTGAAGTTTCCGCCATCTTGAAGCGTCCTGTCTGGAAGCATGGAAGCATAGTGAATCGGTCTTCATGTTGTTTTCATGAAACGCTTAAAATGGTTTACTGCTGTGCAATTAATTGCAATAATCGACTCTCGTCGCAGAAAAGACTTGCTGAAGGGATCACATTTCACAGGTAAGCACATTTTATTTATTTATTTATTTATTTTATTTGAACAGAGACAGTGACTTGGTGATCAATCTGTGTTAATTATGGTACTAGAATTGCTCAAAGTACTGCAACAAAAGCGATAGGCCTATATGCATCTCACAAAATGATAAGAGACAAATCTTTTTTTCTGCTTTCATTCCCCTCTCCATTGCATTCATGGTCAAGATGTGCAACCACCACGCATGCAAGATAGAAGTGATCTTTGATTGTTGAAACTGGTAGTTGTATCACTTGTAGACTTTGTAAACAAAACCATAGCCCTACAGATAACTCTGCCTGTGTCACATTTTCAGTTTGGGTTGAATTTGCAGACCTTTGTTGAGATTAAAAGTCACACTTGAATGCTAATAAAGTAAGCAATTGATGTAGTGTAAATAGTTTAATAGATCGATGTTTCATGTGGGTATGTATACACGTACTGATGTAGGTATTAGTTTGTGCATACATGTATATTATAGTATGTATGCCATAATTCTGCATTTACACAGTCACAACCATTGCCAGATGAATTTTCCATAAGCATGCTAGTTCAGGCATGCATGCATGCCAAAATAATAATAATAATAATAATAATAATAAACAGGAGCGTCACGCCCTACTTTTTCTTTCTTTCGGTGTGATTTTATTTTATTTATTTATTTATTTTTCATCATTTTTGGAGGGTGTGACACGCCCCTGATCAATAAAGAAAGAAATAATATAATGAATAATAATAATAATAATAATAATAATGAAGAATAATATTAATAGTTGAGGAAGTAGAGGGCATAAAAGTAAATATTTGTTCATGTACGCTATTATTTTAGTATTTTCCCCTCTGTTCATCACTACAGCTTTCCCAGAGATGAAGAGAGAAAGAAAAAATGGATCAACAACATTCGAAGGGATTTCTTCACACCAACGGCCCACACAAAGATTTGCAGCCAGCACTTTGAACAAAAGATGTTTGATCGGACAGGTCAAACAACAAGACTTCGACCTGATGCTGTGCCTACCCTCTTCGAATTTCCGCTGCATTTGAAAAAGGTACATGCTACTTCCCACTTTGACTTGGTAGGGATCATTTGATCAAAAGTGCTAAATTATCAGATGCAGAAGGCATCAACTATATTTTTTGACACATCTATTTGTGAACTTCAAAAATAGAGGTGTTTTAGTTATCCCCTCAAGCAATGTTCTCAGTTTGCAATCAAACAGAAAATTTGTGCAAAGAGAAATGCAAATGGCCTTCCTAAATTTAACACTCTTTTGACTTCTATTGTCAAGGATGTTCTGGTTTATGCAAACCAAAAGCAGCTGTTTTCATGCCTACACAGTCACTTGTTTGACACCACACCCACTACCAACCACATTTTCACCTTGGTCAGAACTTGTGCTGATTCATATCTGAAGATAAGACTGCACCATTTTGAGGAAAATGCATATATATACAGATAAGAAGAAAAAAACACAGGGCAGATCATCCGAGTAAAGTGACATATTTCTTGTGTGTGTATACACGTGTATGATATTTGATAGGCGGTTTCTATGCTGAGATCCACAACTGCCTAAACTGTACTTATTGTTTTTGTATTACTATTGTCATCCTTATTATTGTTGTTGTTATTTTGGTATTGTTATTATTATGTTTCAGGAGTCTAAGCAACGTGCACCACCAAAAGAGAGAGCAGAAACTTCTAGGACACCTCCTTCCTTCGCTGCCTGTTCAAGTGTTGATGTCTTTAATCCTGGGCCTTGTACATTCTTGGATTCTGCAGATCCTCAGCCACCCATTGCGGTGGAGTCTGACATTTGCAATGATCACAGCTACTTCACGCATGAAAGCCCACGCAAAATGAAAAGGAAGGTAGACAATTTGCTAGAACAAAATGAACAATTGAGGAAAAAAATGAAAAAGGAACAGACTAAGTGCTGCAAGTTGAAAAAAAAGGTAGAAAGCCTTCAAAGTGTAGTAAACACACTAAAGCAAAAAAAAACTTGGTGTCTTTACAGTGTGCTCATTTGTTGGATTCAACCTTTTCAGGGGTACCAAAAGATCTGTTGAAGAAAATGTTGGAAACGGGAAAGACATATAGCCCCGAACTGAAAGCCTTTGCCATGACACTGAGCTTTTATTCAGCAAAAGCATATCGCTTTGTGAGAAAAAAACTTTTGATTTGAATTTGCCCCACCCTGCAGTTCTTCGCCGGTGGTATTCAGCCATCTCGGGGGAGCCTGGTTTCACTAAAGAAGTCATGGTAGCTTTAAAGGCCAAAGTATTGTCTGCAAGAAGAAATAAAGAAGAGCTTGTTTGTGGCCTGGTCATGGATGAAATGGCCATCAAGAAACATGTTGAATGGGACGGAAAGAAGTTTAGGGGGTTTGTAGACTTAGGCACTGGTGTTGACAATGATAGTGTCCCTCCTGCTTCCAATGCTCTAGTTGTGATGGTGGTGGGATTGAACGGAGGATGGAAAGTACCCTGTGGCTACTTTCTCATCGATAGCCTGTCAGGTGAGGAGAAGGCCAACCTCATTCATACATGTCTTAAAAAACTGTCTGATGTTGAAATAAAAATTAAATCAGTTACATGTGATGGGCCATCTGCTAATTTTCAGATGTTAAAATTGCTTGGGGCATCTGTTGACCCAGAAAAAAAGACACCCTCATTCCCCCATCCATGTGACCCTGCTTGGCGCGTGTGCGTGTTCTTAGATGCTTGTCACATGCTGAAGCTAGTTAGAAATACTTTGTCAGATCAGAGACAACTGATCACCCCAGATGGCACTGTTGATTGGAAATATGTGGAGGCTCTTCATTCCTTGCAACAAAGTGAGGGTCTGAGGCTTGGCACTAAATTAAAGACAGCTCACATGAACTGGCAAAAGCAGAAAATGAAAGTCAATTTGGCTGCGCAAACATTGAGCGCAAGTGTGGCCGATGCCCTCCTTTTTTGCAAGGATGAATTGCACCTTCAAGAGTTTGTTGGATGTGAAGCGACTGTGAAGTTCTTACAAACATTTGATCATCTATTTGATGTTTTGAACTCCAGAAATCCTGTGGCTAAAGGATATAAAGCACCGCTGAGGGCACACAATTTCTTTGAAACTGATTCATTTCTACAAGAAGCAGAGGAGTACATTCAAGCCATGAAAAATTCTAAAGGCCAAAGCATTGTGAAGTCACAAAGAAAAACAGGATTTCTTGGGTTCCAAATCTGCATCCATAGTGTGCGAATGATGGTGCAAGATCTCCTTCTCTCCCCTTCACCCCCTATGAAATACCTGCTGACTTACAGGATGTCTCAAGACCATATAGAATTGTTTTTTGGGGCTGTGAGATCAGCAGGGGGCTTTAACAACAACCCAACTGCAAGTCAATTCATGTGCACTTACAAAAAGCTGCTTATGAGGCATACAATTGAAGGTGGCAAGGGAAACTGCATCCCTCTTGACCAGACCAGTATTTTGAATGTTGTAGAAGACAGCACACGGTTTGTTTGTATTCAGCGTGAACTGGAAGTTGTTGAACCTGTATATGATGTCGATGTTGATGTTGATGAGACATTTTCAAGTGTCGACCCCCTGTCCGAGTACAAGTCCTCGGCCATTTCTTACATTGCTGGATATGTAGTCAAAATGGTTTGCAGGAAGATCCACTGTGTGCCTTGAAAGGAGGCTTTGACGAATGTCACCGATTCCCACAACTGTCACAGTACTGATTCTGCATTTTCATTTGTTAACTTCAAAAACAGGGGTGGTTTAGTTATCCCCTCAGCCAGTGTTCTGTCCATTTGCACTCAAACAGAGAAATTTGTGCAAAGAGAAATAAAAATGAATCCAAATGGCCTTCCTAAATTTAACACTCTTTTGACTTCTATTGTCAAGGATGTTCTGGTTTATGCAAACCAAAAGCAGTTGTTTTCATGCCTACACAGTCACATGTTTGACACCATACCCACTACCAACCACATTTTCACCTTGGTCAGAACTTGTGCTGATTCATATCTGAAGATAAGACTGCACCATTTAGGGAAATTGTACACAGAAAAGATCACAAGACAGATAATCAGAAAGCAATTGTCAAAATTGATTTTGTTCAAACACCAGTAAAGTGAAATATTTCTTGTGTGGGTGTGTAGGTGTGTGTGTGTGTGAATAATTTAGTATTGTATATATACAAGCCTTATCATTTTCTTATGTTCATGCATTTGGATGTTCTGTTATTTTTTTCACAGCCATCATATAGCTTGTTCTGTTATTACCATATTGCCACTAGTTCCGCCAGGTCAACATTTATATCAGTATTACTTGTTATTTGAAGATACCTCGTTAGAGCAAGTGTGGAGGTAACAGTGGGTTGAATGTAGGTAAGAATATTTTAAGTGTATGGACAAATGAGTTTGGTTCTGAGTGTGGCTGGGTTCGGACCGCAGAGAGTGATATGTGATAAATATCATTGTGTGCACAGTATGGGTGTGTTTTTCTCACTGTGAATAATGTTCTTGTGTATACAATACAATGTGTATGTGGAAATGTGACAACTGTATCCATGAGTAAGCGTGTGGTATGAATTGTACTTGTAGTGTATGCTGTGGTATTTGTAACTATAACCAGGTTATGGAAATGCTGAATTTTCTTTTCTTCTTCTTGTTTTGTCTACACTCCATTTTATGTGCACTGCAAGATACTTGTGTTAGGACAATAAAGAATCCTTTGAATAATTATCCAGTCATCTTTCTGTGGTGGACTAATGGCAGTTATTTTTCTTCTTCATAACAGATGATGTATGCTAAAAAAAAAAAAATGCTTTGACCATTTATGCAGACTTTGTATTTTGTGCCTAGTTGCAGTAGAAAATGATCATCTGTAAAAACTACTGGTAATTTAAAATGTTTAAAATCATGACATTATTGGGCCAATATAACTTAAATTCACTATTTGATGCCAAAACAACATGTTTGTGTTTTGTAATAATAATTATTATTATTTGTTTGTTTGTTCTTTCTCTCTCTCTTCCTCTCCTTCTCTCTTACTTCCTCTTCTTCTTCTTTTTCTTCTTCTTCTCTCTCTCTCTCTCTCTCTCTCTCTCTCTCTCTCTCTCTCTCTCTCTCTCTCTCTCTCTCTCTCTCTCTCTCTCTCTCTCCCTCCCTCCCTCCCTCCAATGATCAGCGGGACGGATGGCAAAGCCAACATTTTATTCAAAAGTGACAACACACACACACACACACTATAGGCCTATTACAATGATTATCAATACTAGCAAATTATAAGTGATATTGAGGCTGGCTTTGCCAATGATTGTTACGATTTTAAACTTGAAAACAAATTAAATGAAATTACCCTGTTTAAAAGCCATGTAAAATAGTTTATCATCTCGTTTTTCGGCAAATATCCGAGATCGCCAGAAAGGTATTATGCTGTAGGCCTACTGTGAAAAGCGTCGGCATAGACGCAGAAAGGACTATCCAAGATGGCGGACACTTTCTTCCAGTGCCGTAGCGATTAGCGCACTCCAGTAGTATTCAGCTCAGTGG
>BTPG01000003.1:153479889-153504762 GCA_036245525.1 Semisulcospira habei
GCCATGTCACTGTTCTTGACTTCTTGTGTGGATGGAGGGTATTAGCAACGGTGAGACGGTGACTCTGTGCGAACTCTAAAAGTCGCAGGCCTCTGTCGTTTGTTTCTCCAAGGCCAAACTTGCCAGCTGTTCCTGCCCATTGTTGGTAGGCGTCAGGGCCGATCTTTGCATTCCAGTCACCGAGGACAGTCAGAATGTCTTTCTTATGTGTTTTCTTGATGATGATGTCCAGTTGTTCGTAAAATTCTTCTAATTCTTCATCATCATGATCTGCTGTTGGAGCGTATACTTGAATGATAGTGATGTTGTGCGGTCGGGCGGAGATGCGGATGGAGATTAGTCTGCTTGACACGGGGGTGCAGCTGATGACAGTTTCAGCCACCTCTTTCCTTACGATAAAAGCTACGCCATGTTCGTGCTTGGTTTCTTTTCCGCTGAACCAGATTTTATGGCCTTCATCTGTTGTTGTTTCTCCGAAGCCTGTCCATTGAAACTTCTGCAAGTCCTACAATGTCCCAGCGATAGCGCTTCAACTCGTGGGTGAGTTCCTTCACTTTGCCGCACTGGTAGAGTGTGCGAACGTTCCAAGTTCCGATAGTTATTCCTTGCGTGGGCAGCTTGATGGTGGGTTTGGTTCCAGTAACACACTTGTCGCCCCCACCCTGGAGACCTCCAATGGGGTGCGCGGTCGTTGGTGATCCGGGCCCCGACCGATCCGGCATGTTATTCTTATTCTGTTGCTTGTCCATCAGTCCTTTCAATGGGCTTAGGCGAACTTGGCGGCGCCCGTCTCCTCTCCAAGTATTTCAACTGACTGAGAGACGCGTCAGCCCCTCACAACGTTTCGCCCGCCAGCAGAAGCGGTTACCGGGGTGTGGCTAGGTAAAGGACCTGGAGCCAGCTGTGAGAGTTGAGTGCCATGTGAAGACCAGTGCTCCCGCCTGCCCCAAGAGGCGCTGCTGGCTGAAAAGTCAAAGGTACTACTTCTCCATGAACACTCTACAACCCCGAAGAACCTTTCCGGTCTCGATTAGTCTCGCAATGGTGGCATGCCCCTTGGTGATTGGTTGATCATTTAGGACGGCGCCATGTTTTTGCGAAAGCAAAACCTACATGAAGTTACTGCTAATTTTTTTTAAATTTATTATATTATTATTATTATTATTATTATTATTATTATTATTATTATTATTATTATTATTATTATTATTGTTATTATTATTATTATTATTATTATTATTGTTGTTGTTGTTGTTGTTGTTGTTGTTGTTGGTTAACAGCGTTGACGATTAAATTATCTAACGAACATAACTTAACGCTTACGACAAACACTTACGACAAACCCTTACACAATGCTTACAAACGCTTACCGACAAACTCATAAGACAAACGCTTACAACACACACAAACACTTCAAGCGATCTACTTCAGAAATGGCACTGGTATAGCTAAAACTCGTCGATACAATGGGTTCTCAATGTTGTCATGCCTCAGCTAAAACATTTCCATCCTTCTTTTCACAATACGTGTGAGGCACACATGACAGAGTATTGTTCTGCTGACCGGCCCATGTACGCATTGGGGAACACTCTTACTTAACCCATTACATCCTGAGGCTGATTTTGTCAAATCTGCTTATTGTCCTATAAGGCTACATTACAGATTGCGAGATAGATCAACTGTTTTAGTTGAAGGGTGGTGCCAGAATAGCTTGGCGCCTCAGGCGCCAAGCTATTCTGGCACCACCCTTGAACTGACTCTCCGTCAAATGTGCGTTAAGCAATGGGTGTATCAGAATGATAAGGGTTAACAAAGAAGAAAATGAGCCTGACAGCCTACCATTAGAGGCTATTGCTGACAGCCTACCATTAGAGGCTATTGCTGACAGCCTACCATTAGAGGCTATTGCTGACAGCCTACCATTAGAGGCTATTCAAACTTCGTAATGAAACAAACGTTAGATTACTCCTTTTGTACACCGAGTTTTCAACATTTTCTTGTAGTCTGGCTGCATGACCAGACTTTTCGCTTCCCGTCGTGTAATGGCCGGTGCCAATGCGCAAAAGGCCATCGGGCCGCCATCGGCCCGCGCACAGCTGTGCGCGGGCCAACGTCGGCCCGATGGTGTTTGCGCATTGAGGCGCCGCCTGCTTGGCGTAAAAACTAATAGCTAACTAATTTACTTCTTTCTTTTTTTTTTATCAGTATTGCAAGACACGCCAACTTAAAAGGAGATAATATTATGAACCGTGAACCTTCATTGACTGGACAAGGTCGCTTTAACTGTTAACGCCGTGTGTGTGTGTGTGTGTGTGTGTGTGTGTGTTTTACGCAGCAAAAGACATCTTACTAAACCCGCCCGTCGGTTGTGCTAGAGAATGCCATCAGTCACTGTAACTTCTGATTTGACACGACACTGGCCGTCTCTGACCCAGTTCGTTTTCATCTCCAGGAGGCATAGATTATCATGAGCCCCGCGTTAGGTCTGCAGAGGTCCGTGAGAATCTATGCGCCATGCTGGCACGCTAAGACCAGCTCTATGTACGTAATCGTCAACTTGAACCGTGGGAAACATTCTCATGAGATATCGACGACGGGTGAAGACAAAAGGAGGCCCTTTATTTATTACTGCCATCTGACTCACACAAACCCCGTTAGACAAACACGAGCAAGCGTTATTCTTGTGGGCAAAAGGTCCCCGGGCCGGCATCAGCTGCAGTTGGCCCCCGCCTCGCGCGCGGGCCAACTGCAGATGACACTTGCCCGACGTCCTATTGCTTCCCGGGCCCTGACGCACTGCGCATGCATTCCTCGCCTCACATTTTCACCTCAGTGCTGTCTCAGAAGTGTCGTTTTACAGCAGTGTGAGGTGACTGCCCTGTGAATGTCGCTATAAAATAATGCACGCAAAGAGCTAATTATGGTTGCGCTGCGTAGGACACTTCCGTTTTTGTGTCGCTTTGAGCGACAGTTACTGCTTCATCTGTTTGACTTAAAGCTCAAGATCAGTGTTAAAAATTAATTCGTCCCGCACGTTTTTCTGTTCTTTTCCAGATAGGATCTGCCGTATACCGTGTAGCAAGCGACTGGACACTTAAGTGTCCAGTCGCTTGCTACACGGTATACGGCAGGTCCTATCAACTGACTCTTAGACCTGGCTTATAAACGTATGTACCCACTCCATAAAGTTTTCCCTTCTTTGACACATATATTGATATATTGTATAACAAGCAAATTAATATTCATGACTTTGCTTGATATACTTTACTTCCCCAAATGCCTTGCGCGCCAAGAAGATTTGATCTTGATGATACTTCCATTTTCAAAACGGAAACTCGAAATATTCTCACACTGCTACAAGCTCCTTGTGTGTAGTAGTAATGAAATACTTCTTAGTGTGTATGAACGCTCGAAATTTATATCCTATAACACACACGAACGGAGAAAAGACGCGGACAGGAAACGTGCGAGTCGATGGATTGACTAGACTGAATTTGACGAGATGTCAGCTGGCGATATCCACAACTTGAAAAAAGAACTAAATAAACAAACCTGCTGGCATTCTCCGCAATTATGCGTGATCTAGTTACAAGTAGAATTTACCCAGTAACACGCACGGTTATACAATTCACTGATGTCTTCATAGTCAGGCGAAATCTGCGCGCCGAGTCGAGAGCGACATGCAATCGTCTGCCATTCATATGTTTTGTCTGAACACCGCAATCAGCCGCAAAATGAATTACACGAAGCATAGTTTTGTTTTGGACTGGGTACATAAAGTATATTGAGCAACAGTTTTGTTTGATATAGTGCCGATAAACAGACAGATGTGACTCGGACATTTTGATTCGGGTCTCGTAATCACATCTGCCTGTTATCGGCACTATATCAAGCAAAATGTTGCTCCATATTATATTATTTACGCACATGTCGCTGTCGACTGCAGTGAAGGGGTTAGGGTCTCAAATGACTCTTTGTAAAGTTATTATTTGTTCGGGTTGTTGTTTATTTTTGAGTGCAGAGTAGGCGCGTCCTGGTCAGCTTTTGTTGATGTCGGGACGTTATTTGAAGTCAAGTATATTGACAAGCAGAAGAAATGCGACATGTTCCGGAATCATCGGAAACACTAAAGTGTTTCCGATGATTAAAAAAAAATCGCATTTCTTTTGCTCATCAGTATACAAATATACTTGTAGGTCTTATGGTTTCTACTTTTATCCTCTCTTTCGCCATCTTATAGGTGCGTTTTTCCACGGAGGACCGGCTGACTGGATGACTGCATCACGCTAAAGACCCTAAACCTATGTAGCATCTTGGAGTAGACTCTATGTTCTCTATGTTTGATCGGGGCGGCCTCTATCCCACATCCCCTGAGGGTTCAAATCGTGACATCGACACAGCCTTTTCTTGCGCCACATTTACACTGTCCAAGCTGGCGAAGCCAACAGAGTCTTTGCGAGCACGGAAGCTCCGGGTCTGGCGCCGTCTCGTTATCCTTGTGCCTTACGTCTTGATGGCCGTGTGTGACGCCAAAGCCCTCGGCGCAGAGACACCAGACACTGGTCAGATACAGCCGGGCGCCAGTCAGGGATACTCTCGTGCGAGTGAAATTCAACATGACACCAGTGAAATGCACACTCGGATCAACGACATTCAACAAGGTACGAGTGAACTACACCTTCTTCTGGATGGGAGCCGCGCGAGTACCCCCAGCTCCCCGATAGAGACTCAGAAGTACCAGCTGGACTGTGGGCGGCCCGAGTGCACGTGCTATACAGCTCCTTATCAGCTGCGTGTGACGGTGAACTGTAACAGGCAGGAGGGGAAGGATTGGGAGGAAACGGACACGCCTTGGAACCTGCCGAGCAACGCCACGCAAATGTGAGTATTGTCTTGCTTTTGCTGAATTCTGGTCGATTGGTTGATTTATTGATTGATCGATTAAGTGAGTGAGTGAGTGAGCGAGTGAGTGAGTGAGTGAGTGAGTAAGTGAGTGAGTGAGTGAGTGAGTGAATTGATTGATTGATTAATGGATAGATGGATTGATTGATGGACTGTCGGTTGATGGATGGGTGGAGGGAGGAAGGGAGGAAGATTAAGGAAGGGTTGGTAGATGGAGTCATATGGATCTGGTCTGATGAATTCCATGGACTCTCTCTCTCTCTCTCTCTCTCTCTCTCTCTCTCTCTCTCTCTCTCTCTCTCTCTCTCTCTCTCTCTCTCTCTCTCTCCCTCTCTCGCTCTAGTGCGAGTAAGTCGCATAGTCACATCGCTCCGTCTTCAGTGACAATTGTGTTGGCATTGTTTGGCTGTGATGTGAGATTTTTGCCTCAGTGACTTGTGATAGTGACTTCTATTGGACTGTGATTTTTCGTTTGAGTGACATTCATTTTCCGAGAGATATTAACGTTTCTTTTTTGTTTCATCATGCACTGTTCTGTTGGATGTTAGACCCATGGAACATGGACTCTTTGTTTCTGCTTGGCGCCAAGCAGTCAGTCACCGGCCAGACTCGAGTTTCCGCTGCTGTTAACCTATAGCATAGATCCTCATGGTGCCCGCAGATGCGAGGATGCGAAAGCGCATGAGAATCTTGGCTGCGCGAGCTGATTCAGTGACTGTTTCATCCATCGTGTAAGTTAGACGTGTTGACAGCAATGATAAACAGACCGCGCTGCTGGAAAGACTGAGGGCGGCGAGCTCACATTCCAGCTAATCAAAGTGATTAGACATTTCCGGAGTCTGAGCCGTTAGAACTATGTGTGGAATGTAACTGACGCTAGCCCCAGTGCCTGATACTCGCTGCCGTCACTTGAGCGCAGCAGCGAGCTATCTCTCCCTCTCTCTTTTAGCATGGCCGCCGAGAGGCTGGCATCGGCTGTGTAAATCCGCCAGCCACACCCACCATCCACAATGGGCCCCACCACCCGCGCCAACCACGCCAGATATGCCATTGACTTGGAGCATATTAAACACACCAGAGACCCTGCTCAAGTCATATTCGACACGACCCAAAACAAACTCCCACTTTGGAGATGTGTCATCTACATGCGGTACGTCCAAGAGGCTCCCGCTCAGATTTACCACCAATGGACGGACTCAAATAAAGATCTTGTAATCATCACAGTGCCAGTCCCATCATGCATCCCTTCTCCACCTGAACTTTTCAAAACATTTCTTCAACTGAAGCATGGAAATCGCTCTCTCATTACCATAACACTCTACCACACCACCGGCAGAGTTCTCGTACAGGGAAACGTGTGCCCTGTATGGGTGGGAGAGGAATTTGACAAGTTGAAGGCATTAGTAAGCGCCATGAGCGGTGAGACACTTGAACTTTGCCCCCCACCCTCCGCACCTGAGGAATCCCATGCACTCTCCACCCCACCACCCACCCCCGTGGACACCTTCCCCACTCCGTCTCCACTTCTCGCCATCCTCCCCCCTCCATCCAGTCAACAGGACAGCGCGACCAGTGACAGTTCTGCCGCGGTCCTTGATGGGCAGGCCGCTGCGGCTGTCAAAGGTAGCTCATCCATCTCGACGCCCCGCCCTAACACCACTGACCTTAATCCCCTAGGTGACCACCAAGATGTATCTGATCGACACGAGCTGCCTCTAAACCACTCCCTCATAGCATCGGAGTCCTTGTTTCCTTGCGCGGAGGGATTGCCAGTGATGGTCAGTGAAGCGAAGCAGCAGCCAAGCATTGTGATGGGCACACTCCCTAGCCGTGCCTCCCCCTGTCCATTGTCCGGAGGCAACGAGGAGATTAGCAAGTCTTTGGCCAGTTCGATGGACGAGGTAAATGATGAAAGAGCCCAAGGCCTCGTCTCAAATGACGTCACTTCAGAGACTGTGCACACCTCGACCCAATGTTCCCCTCAGTGCTGTGACCGTTGTACTGAGCCAGTGGTAGGAACCCCTTGTTTTGCTAGTGTGACTGACATGATAACAGACCTGAAACTGCAGTTCGAAAACCAGCAAAAGGAGTTACGCGAGAATATGAAAGCGGAAATCGACGCCCTCAAAAAAGAAAATAGCGATTTGCAAAGGCAAGTTTCTAGACTCATCACCAAAATGGGAAAGGTCGACGCTATTGAGAGCCGCCAGAAAGAACTACTGGCTAGACAGAAACAGGGTAACACACCACCTCCACCCGCTAACGACTCCATCCCTCCATTCGAAAACACGACTCCTCTCTCAGCTGCCTCCTCCACTCCCCCTGTTGTCCTGAAAAAGCAGCTTACCCATGCTGACTCTACTGAGCATCCCGTTACGTTCAGTCAGGAGACGTGCGAGTCTTCGGCAGGTGGGGCCAGCGGCGAAGATATGGGAGCTAATCCCATCAAGGACCGGCCGCCACAAGCCCCGCGACTCTTCAGCTTCCGTCTGCCGCCCCCGGGTAAAGTGTCTGCCCTACTGATCGGCGACTCCAATCTACAGCGGGTGGATCGCCGCCGGCTTGATCCTAGCGGGGCCACGTGCGTGCGTACCCTGCGCGGGGTCAAGGCTGGTGACCTGGCTGCAACCCTAGAGACGTGTGACCTCCGTGAGGACATCAGCCGTGTTGTGGTGCACGTGGGTACAAACGACTGTGCCTCGGGCCACGACACGGAGGTGATTCTGCAGAGCTTCCAACGTCTCACCAAGCAGGTCCGCCGTGCATTTCCTTCTGCTGCAGTTGCGTACACAGCAATCCTCGCCCAGGGTCGACGGTCACTACAACTAACAGAAACTGTCAACCAGCGTCTGGCCGAGCACTGTGTCAGTGAGAAAGTGCTCTTCCTTCAAGAAAAGGCCTTCTACACACCACAGGGACAAGTTGCTGCTGCTCTCTTTAGCAGTGACAAACTACATCTAAGTGAAAGAGGTGTAGGGGTCCTGCTCCGTCAGATGAAACAGTATTTATATCACGCCGAAGATGAAGCTCTGCCCAACACTCGTATGCAACGTAAACAAGGCTCGTCCAATGACATACACAATGTTCCGGTAAATAATCAGGGTGGTAGCCACTATAACCAACGGACCGTAACGTACGAGCAAGCTTACCCACCACTGTTCTCCAGTCCCACAAACAGCACCGAGCAGAGGTCAAAGTTTGCAAGCACCCGCCGGTGGGAGACTCCAGTGTTGGCGAGCAGCAATAACAGTGACAGGGCGGTTGTCTCTCGCCAAGCTGTCCCCGTCCCCAATAACCACAACAGCCAGCCTCCCGTTAACAAGACATATCGCGCCACCGGTTCTACAGAGAACTCACATGCAGATGTCACCACTGGTGCCAGCATTCCTTCCCTACAGCCATTGTACCATCGGCCTGACGCTGTAGCCGTGGACCCTCACGCCTTTTCGTCCTACTACGGGAATTACGGCCGCCCCATCGTTCCCTGGCCCCAGGCCACACCCCCCGGACTGCCACCGTATCCAGTCTTCCAACCGCCTTTCCAGCCATACCCCCCACCTTTCCCTCATTGGCAGTTACCCTACTTGATGGGTGGTCTGAGGCCTTAAGCTGTAGTGTAATTAAATTAATCCGTGTCTGCTCGGCACAGTGAATGTGTTAGGTAGAACTAAGACGCACCGGCCCTTGCTGTGTGCATAGCGTTTACACTGACAATTGTCATTCAGTTTATTTGGTTTAGCGCCCATCGAGTCATTCAAAACTATGACTTTTTTTTTTTTTTTTTTTTTTTTTTTTTTTTTTTTTTTTTTTTAATAATTAATCTTGACTACGATTCAACCCGCAATCCGCGAACCGCGGACAATAGCGTGTGTTCCTATGTGCATAGGTGTGTGAGCCCTTGTATAGGTTGTGTGGACTTAATTTGAAATAATAACAGAAACGTTCGAATTCCTGTGCATGTGTTTTAACAAGTGCTGCGACATTTTTATTTAGTTTTTTACCGTGTTACGTAAATAGTGATTACTTTCTGGTAATCGGAACTGCGAAATATTACAGACTGTTTTGACATTGGCTGTGTGTTTGCCTTTGAGGCAGCACACTGAGAACTGTTTGACTACGGAAGTCACAGTGACCTTTTGGCCTTTAGCCAGTGAATTGTCTTTGTGGACTCCAAGTTCTCTTGGCTCGAGAGACTTAACCGTACTGTGTGTGTATGTGATTTTATTTTGAGATCATCGTGCATTTTTGTGTATGTGATCCCATTTTGAGATCATAGAGGCTTTTTACAGTGACTTCACGCGAACTGACGAGAAGCGATGCCGAAAGCTTCAATTAGCGTACAATCACTTGGACTGAAAATCGGACACCTTAATATTTTTCACCTGTTTCACAAGGTCCCCGATATTCGTTTATTTTTAAATGAGCCATCGCACTTCCATCTCTTTGGTCTCACGGAATCACGTCTGGGCCCAAACATCAGTGATGCTAGCTTAATTATTCCTAACTTTTCTCTAATCCGGCGTGACCCAAGCTACCCTGGACACACTGGAATAGCTGTCTATGTACATAGCTCTATCCGAAATATGGTGCGCAGACGTGAAGACCTTGAGTCCAGAGAGCTAGAGTGTGTGTGGCTGGAGGTCAAAATACCACATTCCTCTCCCATCCTTGTCGCCTTTATGTACAGAAATCCAGCTGCTACTGCTGACTGGTATGACGACTTTGTACAAGTGATGGATAAAGTGAACGACACCGGTAAAAATGTTCTCATTCTGGGAGACTTTAACATCGATATGCTGAAACCCAAGCCTACATGGCAATCAGCGATCACTCTTTTCGGGCTAAAGCAGATGATTAAATCTCCAACGCGAGTATCACGCTCTGCTGCCACCATCATCGACCACATTTACACTAATAACCCAACAGCAATAGCGGAAACTAATGTTTCTTCATTAGCCGTCAGTGACCACTTTCCCATCGCCTGTACATGGTCGTGCAATCTGCCCGCAAAACAAAGTCGGGACCAGCACTCGTACATAACGTACAGATCGTTTAAAAAGCTCAATACGAATGCTTTCTTACATGATCTAAGCTATGCAGGATTTGATCAAGTGTATAACTGCACTGACCCTGATAATGCGCTCACTATATGGCTTGATCTGTTCCTCGGTGTGCTTAATAAACACGCGCCGCTAAGAAGGAAGCGAGTCCGACGCCGCGAGCCTCCTTCCTGGATAACGGAGGAAATCAAACAAACTATGGAGGCACGAAACACCGCTAAACGAGAAAAGAACTTCGCTGAGTTTAAACGTTTGCGTAACAAAGTTAAGTACTTAGTTCGAGAAGCTCAAAAGTTATTTGTTGAAAAGACAATTGAGAACGAAAAATCTCCTGCTTCTGTTTGGACTGCTTTGAATACTCTAACAAGCAACACGCGCAGGCAGACTCATATCATTCCACACGAATTCTCTGCGGAAAGCATAAACAATTGCTTTCTCTCAGCTCCAGAACAGCTACTTACTTCCAACAGCCCTGATCCGTCAGCGTATGTAATATCGGATCAACTGTCCATGTTTTGCCAGGAACGATTATCGTCCGATGATACGTTTGGTATCCCCTTTATCGCTGTTCACGAAGTCGGGCGTTATATTACGTGCCTTAAGAACAAGACATCTGCTGGTGTGGACGGTATAAATGGTTATATACTCCACATATCACTGCCTTATATTGTTGAACCCCTCACTTACATTTTTAACTTATGCATACAGTACAATACTTTTCCTGTGGCGTTTAAAAAAGCAAAAGTTGTTCCTATACCCAAGACCAAAGATACTACTGATGTAAATGACCTTCGTCCCATTTCTCTTCTGTCTGTTTTATCAAAGCCACTTGAGAAGCATATTCAAAAGCATCTCCTCCAGTACCTCGAAGAACGGTCCTTGTTAAATAAGTTCCAGTCCGGTTTTAGACCCAAACACTCATGCCACTCAGCATTAGTACGTATGGTTGATTCATGGCTAGATAACATCAACAATAACAAAATGACTGGCACGGTATTCTTGGACCTGAAAAAAGCGTTCGATCTGATAAATCATGAAATCTTGCTGAGGAAACTTAATGTTTATTTCAACAACAACAGCCCGTCAGCCCTTTCATTTTTTAACTCGTATCTTTCTGCGAGAACACAAGCTGTCTATGTAAATGGTAACTATTCCTCAGAGGGTAAGGTAGAGCTTGGTGTTCCTCAGGGTTCGGTTCTGGGCCCATTGTTATTTTGTATCTTTATTAATGATTTACCACTACACATCACATGTGCTAGTGCCGAGTGTGACATGTTTGCTGACGATTCGACGCTACATGCATCCGGTAAAACTGTAGCTGACATAACCAACAGCCTCCAACAGAGCCTACAAGAAGTCTCTAAATGGTGCAGTAGAAATAGAATGATAGTCAATCCAACTAAAACAAAAAGCATGTTAGTCACAACACGTCAGAAACATCAGCTGCAACCCGCGCCTCTAAACCTCTCATTTGAAGCTGTCCCCATAGAGCAAGTACAGCAGCACCGTTTACTAGGGGTAGTTGTAGATAACCAACTTAGTTGGCAGCCTCATCTCATACACATCGGAAAGACAATTTCAAAGAAATTATTTTTACTGTCTAAACTGAAAGCGGTCATTAATCTGAACACGCGTAAACTATTTTTCAATGGATACATCAAGCCCCACATTGATTATGCCTCAACAGTTTGGGATGGCTGTAGCGAGGTTCAGTTCAAGAAAATAAATTCGCTATACAGAAGATCAGCCAAACTCATTATTCCTAGCTCATCTCTACCCACTGAGGCGAGGCTCGAGGCAGCTGGACTCCTTCCTCTTGACAAACACTTAGTATTTAACAAGTGCGTACTAGTGCACAAAGCTCTTAAGGGTAAGGCCCCCGGCTACTTATCGGAACTTTTTACTCTTACTGAGAAGAGATACAGCACCTCTCGGAGCAACCTGAGCATAAAACGGCCCCGCATTGATTTGTATAAATCCAGTTTGTCATACTCAGGTGGTTTCCTGTGGAATTCTATTCCTCTGCATCTACAACAAGTTAATTCCCTAGCTGCTTTTAAAGCAAAACTGTTCAAGCACTTATCCAAGGCAACGTAAATTTAATTATCTCGTGTTGTCTAACCATAATATATTTTTATTTCTTTTTATGCAACTATTATTTTTATTATACCATTTGCGTTCACGTGCCGTTTGTGAGGGAGCTTCCCGTATAGACCTGGTCAGGGGATGCAGTGCCGGTGCACAGTTTATTCAAACGATGTGCTTAGTATGTCATTCGAGTGAAAGTATATTTGTGGCGTGCCCCCCGGATGGGAGTGTCTGGGGAGGGCTCCCGCAAACGGATATTATGACACGTGCAAACATCTTCGTATGGGTACCTGTGTGTTTTGTTAAATCATTGTTGCAGTTTGTAGTGTTGTCGTAATTCGCATTAATTTCAGTTCGATGTTGTTTGTGAGTTTAATGTAGCTTTGCCTGTTATTATATGTCAGTAGATGTAGCAAGGACAGATTGGAAGAAAGGCCTGTGCGCCTAATATCTCAATCCTTGATAAATAAAGTTTCAGTCAGTCAGTCAGTCAGTCAGTCTCTCTCTCTCTCTCTCTCTGTTACGATTGTGGTTGTGTTGTTCTGTGAGAGCATGCATGTGTTAATCGTAGGAAACGTTCCTATATTTCTTTGAGCTATCATGGCTGTGAATCACGTACCTTTTCAGTAAGATTCTTTATTGTTTGCGCAGATAGCGGATTTGGCTTTGTTATGATTCGCTAAGTTTAGTCCGGAAGCTTCTAGCAAAGTCGCACGGAGAGAGCGGTCGATTTTTGTTTTGCGTAGATTCGCTCAGTATAAACCAGAACGTTCGAGCAAGGTCGCGCTGTCTAGTAACCTCGTACATGTGACGTCAAAATGGAAGCAACACTTTAGTAGAGACGCTCTATTCTTAGTCATATTTATTTTTTTTTATGCGGGTGAATTTAGCAGCCAGTCAGTGTATTATTAAAGGTCGTGAACGGTCTGCCATACTTTTGTGTGACGTCATTACACACTAGGATTTGGGGCTGAAATTAGCAGTCGAATTTTTGTAGACTATTGTAGTTATTCTAGAAATGTCTCTTTTTTTTATATTAATATTTATGAGTTTCAGTTACGTGTTCCGTTCTGATTGGTTGCGTTGTGTGAATTCTTTGGATTATTCTGGAAAGTTGTTTTACTATAAAAGATGGTGCTAGGAAACACGCGTGTACATTGTCAATCATTGTCAGTTGCAGGGACACACAGTTTATCGTAGGTACGTGGCCCGTTTAGGGTGTATATATTGTGAGAGATGCAGCGTAACGGTGGTGTACGTTGTATGAGAAACATTGTGTCGCCAGTGTTGACATTTGCACAAGAGACATTGTATCAGTGTTGGTGCATTTGGGAATGCATTGTGTGGAGATCGCATCGCTGAAATAAAGTATTGTTGGAACTGTTACTCCAGTATTGTCAGTACAACCTTAAGCCACGTGTGACGGGTTGCAGCTGAATGAAGTTTATTTAAAAGGAACCTTACGTGCGTTCGTCTGGTGTGATATCAAACTACGACTACGAATCAACCACGTAACACTCTCTCTCTCTCTCTCTCTCTCTCTCTCTCTCTCTCTCTCTCTCTCTCTCTCTCTCTCTCTCTCTCACTCTCTCTCTCTCTCTCTCTCTCTCTCTCTCTCTTTCTCTCTCTCTCTCTCTCTCTCTCTCTCTCTCTCTCTCTCTCTCTCTCTCTCTCTCTCTCTCTCTCTCTCTCTCTCTCTCTCTCTCTCTCTCTCTCTCTCTCTCTCTCTCTCTTGTCAACGCGTCAACGGTGTGGGATGGATGCAGTGAAGTCCACTTGAAGAGACTCAAGTCGTTACACAGAAGGGCAGCAAAGTTAATCCTTCCTGACCCACGACTCACAACAGAAGACAAACTCGCCAAAATAGGATTTCTGCCGCTGCAAGACCACTTCAAATACAATAAGGCTATTTTTATATTCAAAGTGGAAACAGAAAATACCAGAATATATCACAACTCTTTTCTCTAAGTCGGAATCTAGGCTTGGTAATATTAGGCAACTTTTCTTAGTCCCCAAAACAAGAATTGATATATACAAATCTAGTTTGTCATTCGCGGGAACGCAGACTTGGAACACGCTTCCTGATTATGTAAAATCCGCTTCCTCTCTAACCCGTTTCAAAATCAGTCTCTTCAAGTATTTCTCGAAGCAGTCGTAATCATTACGTTGTGAAATATATACTGCCCTGCACATCTGATTATGTATGCTCCCAATTACAAACTCTGTGTGTGCGTGTGTGATGGTGTGTGTCTGTGTGTGTGTGTGTGTGTGTGTGTGTGTTTGTGTGTGTGTATGTGTGTGTGTGTGTGTGTGTGTCAGTTTAGGAGTGTGAGATCGTCGTGGGACTTTCTTTCCCTAAACTAGCAATGTTTTTGTTTCATTTACATTTAACTATATACTTAGTTGTTTTTTATTTTTATTTTGTCTCGTAGTTTTGTAGCAACGGCAGGTTTGAAAAATGTTAATGCCTCAACCGTTCATAAATAAAGCTTCATTGAATCATTCAATCATTGAATCTCTCTCTCTCCCTCTCTCTCTCTCTCTCTCTCTCTCTCTCTCTCTCTCTCTCTCTCTCTCTCTCTCTCTCTCTCTCTCTCTCTCTCTCTCTCTCTCTCTCTCAAGCTTTATCCTGAATAAAACGTTCTATTATCATTAGCAGCAGTTACAGCGACAGCATCTCTCTATCCCCCCCCCCCACCTCTCTCTCTCTCTCTCTCTCTCTCTCTCTCTCTCTCTCTCTCTCTCTCTCTCTCTCTCTCTCTTTATATCTTTTCTCCTTCCCTACGGTCGTTTTTATACTGTCAAATTGTAGTCTGTCTGCACGCCATTCTCCTGTGCATTAGATAACTAAGATACTTGTAACATCGCGTGTATAACGGCTGTACTTTCACTATAAAAATATATCGTTATTAACCCGTTCCACGCTGGAACACGGCGAGCAACACCCAAAATGCAAGAGGCATAGATCCTCATGAGCCCCCGCAGACGCGAGGCTCATGAGGATCGATGCCTCTTTGTGGTACGGGTCCGTTGCAGAGTCGTTCATAATTATTCACTTCATGTTAATGGCAAATTAATTTCTGGGAGTGGTTATAAAGAACCTAAAGAGTATGTTCAGAGGCAGGGCCGCTGCAAAAGCTGAGCGTGAACGGAGAAATAATAAGTTTTGTTTGAAGGCCTATAGCAGAAGATCAGCAGTCATTAGACCTTTTTGGGTGTCGGTAGCGGTTTTAGTCGCGATGATTCCTACAGGAATCTATCTCTCTATCTATATCCCGTAGTCTTGTCGACCGTTGGGGCACCACTGATGACTTGGCATTTAGCTCCCTCCATTCCACTCTGTTCTCTGCCATTCTTAGCGTATCTCCCAGCCTCAGTCCTGTCCACTCTGAGATATTGTCCTCCCATCTTTTCCTCTGGCTTCCTCTCCTTCGTCCTCCTTGCACAGTGCCTTGCAGGATTGTTTTGGCAAGCCCTGCTGAACGCGTGACATACTCATACCATTTCAGTTTGCGTTTTTTCATAATGGCTAATAGGTCTTCATAGGGCCCTATGGCTTGCCTGATTCTGCTTCCCACTTCCTCGTTCGTGATGTGATCTCTGTATGAAATGCTAAGCAGCCTTCTAAAACATCTCATTTCAGTGGCTTGTATCCTTCTTACAAGGTCTGCTGTGAGGGTCCATGACTCGCAGGCATACAATAACACTGAGATGACTAAGGAGCGCATCAGTCTGATCTTGGAGCAGAGCGTGATGTTTCTGTCCTTCCATATGGTCTTCAGTCTTGTCAGTGCTGTTGTTGTCTGCACAATCCTGGACAGTATTTCTGGTTTTGATCCCTCATCTGTCACAATGGCTCCTAAGTATTTGAATTTATTAACTGTTTCCAGTTTTTGGCTTCCGATCATGTCGTCAGTGCCAATGCCACTGGTGTTATTTGTCATCAGTTTGGTCTTCTCTGCACTGATATCCATCCCATACGCAATGGCTGTACTGTCCAGCTTTTCCACCAGCTGAGCTAGCTCCTTCTCTGTTCCTGCAAGGCCATTAATGTCGTTCACAAAGCGCAAGTTCGCGATTGTTCTGCCTCCAATACTGACAGTTCCTTCATGATCTTTCAGAGCATCTGTCATGATTCTTTCCAGGAAGATGTTGAAAAGAGTAGGTGAGAGCAAGCGACTGTAGTCCTAAACCCGTTTCCTATCTTGCCGTTGAAGCAGACTGCGCTAGTGGCCTTATTGTAAAGGTTTGCTATGACTTTGATCAAGTTGAGAAGAAGAGAAGTACCCAACGGAGAAAGAAACACGCTTAGAAAAGACGGGTACAACACAATTTATTAATATTTCGGGTAAATACCCTTTGTCAAAATAGACAAACAAACAAACAGAGAGATTAACCGCTACTTATCTTCATTGGCAGAAGGAATGTGGCAAAGAGTTGCCACATTCCTTCTGCCAATGAAGATAAGTAGCGGCTAATCTCTCTGTTTGTTTGTTTGTCTATTTTGACAAAGGGTATTTACCCGAAATATTAATAAATTGTGTTGTACCCGTCTTTTCTAAGCGTGTTTCTTTCTCCGTTGGGTACTTCTTTGCATATTACACGCTTGGCAGTCACCTTTTTGGTCTGGATTATTTGATCAAGTTGGCATTGATGTTGTATAGCTTCATGGTGGACCAAAGGGCTGCATGCCACACCCTGTCAAACGCTTTCTTAAAATCCACAAAGACATTATATAGGTCTTGCTGGTGCTGGAGGTACCTCTCACAAAGAACTCTCAGGTTGAAGATCTGCTCAGTTGTGCTGCGCCCGCTACAGGAATCATCGCGACTAAAACCGCTACCAACACACAAAGGGTTAGTCACTCTGCAGTGTCTAACAAAGCGGACAATTTTCTGATTGGACATGCATGATTTTGAAAGGTGACCTACGAAATCCTATTTGCTTCATTGTTAGCGAAAAAATGCACTAGTTTACAGCTGTCTGTGAACTCTAGCCTATTAGTTCTTACTTTCTGTCAGCTAAGTTCACCAAAAGAAACAGATTATGTCTCCATTCGTTACAGCTATTGTCAAAATAAAGAGAGAAAAAAACAACAACACTCAAAATGAATGTATTCAAGAGGATAGAAAGGAAGTTTGATTTACGCTCACTACACTTAATGGGTGAAGACGTATTCACAGACTGGACACTTCATAATGCCATTGTGTTATACCATAAGTCATAAGTCTATTACTATCTATCGAAAACGTCGATGCCCAATGTCGCGGGCAACACGCATTTGAACAGGTATTTTCAGAGTGTCTATTTTAAGACAGACGAAGGGGGGGGGGGGGGGGGGGGTGAAAGGCTCCATGAGATGACAAAATGAAAGGGTACGATTTTCTGTTTTATTTCTGCACCTACAGAGATGTAACAAAACAAACAACATTCCTGCGCAAGGTCGGTCTTCTTCTTCTTCTTCTCGAACGCCGTCACACTTGGAGTTTGGCTATCAAAATGAAATCTGTGGTCTTCTGTAGCGCCTCCACAGGCCCGTACAGTTTCACTTGTACGGTGGCGGGCTTCGGCCATATCTCCTCCCTCAGCAACTGGTGGTTCCCACAGTTCTGGAGGATGTGCTCTGTGGTCTGCTCTGCTTCTCCACAAGGGCACAGGGGAGATGGCACGAGGTGGAAGCGTCTGTGCAGGTGGAAATTGAGTCGGTTGTGCCCGGTCATCAGACGGAAGATGGTCACCTGCTCTTGTATGGACAGCTGATGGTAACTATCTAGGGGCCGTTGTGGTGGTCTGTACACAGACTTAATGATGGTCTTCATCTCTGTGAAGCTGACTCCATTTTCGTCTTGTTATTTCTCTGCGCCCACTTTTGCCATTCTGTCAGCTTCTTCATTGCCGTAGATGCCACAGTGTGAAGGGATCTACTGCATCATCAGCCTGGTGCACTTGATGTTTTGCAGTGCCTCTTGTAGACAGGGCCGTTTGCTTGCTATTGCTGCCTCAAGAACAGACATGGCATCAGTCAGGAAGACAATCTGGGCATCAGGGTCTGCAGTGCCACTAAGGGTGTTTGCAGCATGGACCAGGGCTTCCACCTCAGCTCTGTAATTTGTGCAGTGAAGTCCTGTTGGTATTGCCCCTGCCTGCCATTTTCCGTTTGGGTACTGAATGTACACCCCAGCCCCTCCTTTCTGAACTGCATCTGTGGCTGATCCATCGGTGTATGCCCGTATCCATGCCTCCTGGGGATACTTTTCTTCGAGCATGGCCAGTGTCAGGGCTTTCTTGCTCACAGTGCTGTGCTCATCTTTGGTGGTGATGTAGGGTACCGTGGAAGAGGTGGTGATGTTTTCTGGCTTACTTTCCCAGGGTGGAAGGTCACTAGTAGGATTCAGAGCCTCTACCTGCGCATGGAGCTTTGCCTGGTGTTTTCTCTGCAGAGCTCTCGTCTCCTTCACAAAGCTTGATCTTTTCAGTCTCCCTGAGGTTGGCTGTTTCATCCTGGCATTCATAGGATGGTCTTTGGAAGACTTAACCTTTGTGGACTGTATCAAGGCTTTGCAATCTCTTCTCATGCGCAGGGGTTGAATGCCTGTTGTCTCTTCCATCTTTTCAATTGGTGTGGATCTCATTGCGCCGGTGCCTGGTTCTGAACTCTGTCAATGGTCTGCTGGTGTGACTGGGCTGCCATCAACCATGCATTGAATCCATACTCAATTTGTGGTCTCACTGTGCCTTGATATAAATTTTTGAGGATCTTTTCGTTGGCTCCCCATTGTGTTCCAGCCAGCTTCCTCATGATGTTCAGCTTTCTTCTAGCTTTCGCTTCTGCGTTCCAAATGTGCGGCTTCCACGTCAGCCTCTTGTCAAGGGTGACGCCCAGGTATGTCTGTTGGTCTTCATACCGCAGTGGGGTGATGCCCAGTGTTAGGTTGCCAGCCTTTGCTTTGTTGGAGAGAGAGAGAAGAGTGTGGCTGATGATTTTTCTGTGTTGATGGTCACACACCAGTTGTTGGTCCAGTCTGTCAGCCCTAGCTGCATTCTGTTGGTCGGTCTCATAAAGAGGAATCGTTACCCTCCAGGTACATTTAACACGTCATTTCTCTTCGTCTTCAATCTTTTCTAGAAAAAAATCAAGCAGCATTGAATGACCGTATTTGTCGCCATGTTGCATACTATCTGATTACACCGCCTTGCCTATTAAGGCAATGACGTAGTGTCGGGAATTTGTACGCAACCGCCCCATGATGCTGGCCTGATTTTTTATTCTTTGAAGTCTGCGTACTTGTTTTTTTAGGTCACCACGGAACCTTCAAGCTAGGGCGATCGAACATTACGCGTCGATTAAAGTTGCAACATGTTAGTGCATGTGCGGCCGACGTGTTGCATACTTATAGTATTGACTTTGGGAGTTTGGACACCCCCCCCCACCACCACCACCACCACCCCCACCTCCACCCCTACCCCCCTCCCCGTTTGAAATTTTGGCGAGTTTTGACACATATACGCTCCCCCCACCCCCCACCCCCCACCCCACCCCACCCCACCCCCTTGTTCGATATTTTGGCAAGTGGTGAGAGTGTATTCTGCCCACCCACCACCCCCTTCCCTTCGCCCCCATCCCCCCCTCCCCCGCCTCGCCCCCATCTCCCTCTCCCCCCCCCCTCCCCCACCATACTAACTTTGATACCTGCCCAGTGCGCGGCAAAGGCCATTGAGCAGTCGACGGACTTGCGCGGGCCGACGACGGGCCGATGTCAGCCCCATGGCCTTTGACGCGTTGGGCGTAACACGAAAATGAACAATTATTATGTTACTTATCCTCTCCACTATCTTGCTGGCCTCACTGACAGGAGCCGGACTGACTCATTTACACGGCATTATCCAGCACTGAATCTACGACGGGTGTAGAGAGAAATTGTTTCTAACCGGTGGCAACTGAAAGGGTGAATCTAATATACACAGTTTATTTGCAAATACAGGACCAACATCAAAAAGCACGCTTTGACGCTTTGAAAGATGTTTTATTTCTCTTTTGGTTAATATCGGTTTTGCATTTCACGCGCTTGGCAGTCAGTTCATTTTCGAGCTAAAACATTGATTTCCGTCCAAAGCGTACGTAGTGCGCAGTCCCGTCAAGCAGCGCCAAAGACTCTCGGGCCGACTTCGGCCGTTGTCGGCCCGCGCACTGCCGTGAGGACTGCCGCACGGCCAGAGGACATTATGCGTACTTTGCTTATTATTCGAGGGGGGAAATAAAACAGTGGTGAATAGACAAACGTTGTTTCATATCAAGTCAATTAGTCCATAAGCTAGGAAGGTCTACCGTGCACCCCCCCCCCCCACCCCCCCCCCCCCCCCCCCCCCAGTACTCAATAAGATGGGTTTCAAAGTGTTCCTTAGTATGTCCTGGGATGTTTAAGCCATGTTCCCCGAAAAGCCTTAGGAACACACCAGAGATATAGCCGATGGCGCAAGGGTACCCCCATTCACGCTCTTCGCAGGTGCTAAAATGAGGTTGAGAAACATTTTCCTCTAAATAAATCAAAATTCATTCCAGAAACCCAAATCAGGCAATATTATGTCAAGGCACACCTTCTGCATCCTCTGCAAAAAAAACAGAATGAAAAAATATTGAATCTCTGGCTCACAGTGAAGGTATTTGTGCATCCAGTAAACGACCATTTCCGCAAAATCGCAAAAAAAGACAAAAATAATGTGTCAGATGCCTTCAGACATTTTCTATAGCACTGACAGTCCATTTTCAGGTTTACATCATTAAAACAGAATGTCACAATTATTATAAACTTGACTAGGTGATGCTGTGATCACTGAGAGTGCCACAGTGGTTGATTTTGTATCCCTACCCCCAAGTTGTAAAAATACACAAAATTAATTAGAAAAAAATGCTTAAGTTATTCCATTTTATTTTGACCTCTCTTTACCTATTAAGTTTCAATAATGTGAGCATAAAGTGCAAGAAAATAAGGAAAGTCGGCATCCTTTACGGTATGTTCGTGGTGAATGATAGCTTTTTCCCATTTAAAATTGCCGAATTGGGAAACGTACGTTGTTTCTGATGCCCTCAGAAATTTTGTATACAACTGATAGGTCTTTTTTAGGTTTTATTGTTTAGGAAAGAGTACCATAATTACTCCCAACCTGAGTTTGTGATGCTGTGATGCATTTAGGGGCCACAGTGGCTGAATCTGCTGCCCTACCCCCATTTTACCTGTACGCAAAGGAACGAAAAATGATCATAACAATTGCTCCTCCGATTAAATGTTTGTTGCCAGTTTTCTTAACAAAATATGCATATTGAGCATAAACATTTGTGATCATTTCATTAATTTCAATGTGACCCATCAATTTAATTGTAATTCTTTTTATTTAAGGCATGCTTAACAGTGGCTGCCGCTGAAGCTTCTATCGTCTGCACATTCAGCACTCTTGTCAAATTCGGGGAAGGTGTACCTCAGGGAGATGTTGTGTCTGATGCTGTTTTTCGTGTACATCAGTACAACAGTACCAAGGTTCGTCTCGAACATCCTCCATGCGGATGACTTTGCAGTGTGGAGTGCAGCAGAACATAAAGAAATAGCATCCTCCAGAACCCAGGATGCTGCCAATAGAGTCAGCAGCTGGACTGAAAGAGGCCACTCAAACTGATCTAGACCATCTCTTTCCATCAGACGGAAGAGGTCACCTCAAAACTGGAGACCTTCGAGTACCAAAGACAGACAGGCAAACTTTACTGGCAACAAATGAATTACTGGATTTACGTGGAGACCTCACATTGAAGCCATGGAAGCTAGAGCTGCAAAAAAAAAAAGTCTCTGATGAAGAAACTGGTGGGGACCACATTGGCGCAAATTACAGCATCCTGGCACAAGCAAACACCTGCTCGGTCAGACCAGTTGTGCGGTACCAAGATACATCGACAACATGAAACACTGCCTGCAAAACCCAAAAAGCCAGGCTTGACAAGATGCAGAACATGGGTCATTCTCATGATGCAGTGACATTCTTAGAGCCATCTGGAGCACCCCAATTTAGGAAATGGAGGACATTGGAGCCACTGGAATGCAGAACAGCACACACGATGAAGAAACTTACTAAACACCGACAGCATGGGAGACTACAGGAGCAGACCAAGAACCGTCAGAATGTCCAAATCTGAACCGCCCAAATCTGAACCACCAACTAAAGATCCTGCAAAGGGCTAACACTGACGTCCTGGAACCAAGCCCAAAGATGTGTGAACAGCTCCCTTCAGATACCTGGACATCTCGAAAAAGCCTTCAAGACAACATAAACAATGTTCCAGGACTCTTTGCCAAAGGTCGCGGCACTGCACAAAGCCATCTTGCTGGAGGTTGTGCACAAGCGCTACCCTCATAGCAGCTGTGATACCACACAAGATGCCGTGCGGAATGAAGGAAGTGGCGTGTACATCTGTTGTGCAGACCGCACTACTATCTCCCTCTATTTACCACCTGGTGGCAGCAGCTCCAACTATCGTACAGATCTGCAGGTGCTCAACACAGCAGCATAGCACTAGCTAGGGAAAGGCAGCAGCTTGATCCATTGATCTCACCAGGAAGCTTCAAGATAGACTGGATGCCCTGTCCACAAAATAGTGCTGCAGTGGATTCAAGTGCATTCTGGACTAGCTGGGAATGGAGACACTACAACAACAAAGTGATTGGCAACAGCAGAATGGCGGCTGCAGCCCGTGGGCAGATGACATCAACAAGCTGAACAGAGAGAGCCAGGCCACCATCTTTCATCTACGCACTGATTACTCTGGACTGGGTCCATACAGAAAATCAGGAACGCTTCACAAACCCAAAATGAAGCCTGAAGGTTTACACACTTTAATCAGATCACTCTGTATCAGCAATTATTTGAAGCTTCCGTGCCTAATGCATCAAGAGATACCAAAATAAAAGGACGCTTAGCGAATGGCGGACTTCGGTAGAAGCGTAAACAACCAATCAGAATGTTCGGCAGAAAGGCCATGCAGTCACTTTATGATCAGAGCTAAATTTAGATCACTTGCAACAAGCGTCAGCATGATCGTTCGCAATGGAATAGTCACAAATTGGGGGAGAAAAAAAAAAGTAGACAAAAGTCTGCCAGCACGTTGTAATTTTTTACAAACTTTCACAGACTTTAAGGAAAAGGACTGAAATTGACAGACTTTCCAGGGCCCTGAAAAAGCCTTGTCATTTTTTTAACAACTTTCACAAATGTTCACAGACCGTAAGGACCCTGCTGGACTCACCTCGTGAGATTGGGTCATGCGGAAACAGACCTATGCGAATTTGGCGTAGAAAATCAGTCTCCTTAGCACATTCTCCAAACATGTCCATACACAGAAGCGGTCTGCTGGCAGTTCTAACCAGAAGACACGCCCCTATACACCAAACTCTGCAAACATGCTGCCTAGCTCTTGACAGCTCACTTATTGGCAGCCAGAACAATATAAGATTTAAAGACGGCCATACAAAATTGAACGTTGCAGAAGGTGGAAGTGGAGATCTCGTGGTTGACATGTGGAAACTAAGTATTTTTGATAACATTGTTTTGGCTATTAGGAACCATGAAACTTTATTACGCATTCATATTTACACATTTCTAGATGAAAATAAATGAAAGGAAAAGGGGAGACCTTACTAGACCCGCCTTACGCTAAGTAAAATATCACCTAAAAGACCAGCCAGTTAAAAATAGTTACAATTAAATTGATGGGTTACATTGAAATTAATGAAATGATCACAACTTTTTATGCTCAATATGCATACTTAAAAAAAAAACTGGCAACAAAAAATATTTAAACAGAGGAGTACGACATAAGCAATTTTTATGATTATTTTGCGTTACTTTGCGTACTGGTAAAATGGGGTTAGGGCAGCAGATTCAGCCACTGTGGCCCCTAAATGCATCATAGCATCACAAAATCAGGTTGGGAGTAACTGTGGTACTCTATCCTTACCAATAAAACCTAACAAAGACCTATCGGTTGTATACAAAATTTCTGAGGGCACCGGAAACAACGTACGTTTCCCAATTCGGCAATTTTAAATGTGAAAAATTTATCATTCATCACGAATGTACCGTAATGAATGCAGACTTTCCTTATTTTCTTGCACTTTATGCTCACATTATTGAAACTTAATAGGTAAAGAGAGGTCAAAATAAAATGGAATAACTTAAGCAATTTTTTCTAATAAATTTTGTGTATTTTTACAACATGGGCGTAGGGATACAACATCAACCACTGTGGCACTCACAGTGATCACAGCATCACCTAGTCAAGTTTATAATAATTGTGACATCCTGTTTTAATGATGTAAACCTGAAAATGGACTGTCAGTGCTATAGAAAATGTCTGAAGGCATCTGACACATTATTTTTGTCTTTTTTTTTTTTTTTTTGCGATTTCGCGGAAATGGTCGTTTACTGGGTGCACAAATACCTTCACTATGAGCCAGAGATTCAATATTGTTTTCATTCTGATTTTTGCAGAGGATGCAGAAGGTGTGCCTTGACATAATATTGCCTGATTTGGGTTTCTGGAATGAATTTCGATTTATTTAGACGAAAATGTTTCTCAACCTCATTTTAGCACCTGCGAAGGGCGTAAATGGAGGTACCCTTGCGCCATCGGCTATATCTCTGGTGTGTTCCTAAGGATTTTCGGGGAACATGGCTTAAACATCTCAGGACATACTAAGGAACACTTTGAAGCCCATCTTATTGAGTACTGGGGGTGGGGGGTGGGGGGGGTGCACGGTAGACCTTCCTAGCTTGTGGACTA
>BTPG01000003.1:153505262-153567762 GCA_036245525.1 Semisulcospira habei
TTTTCCTTAGTGTGAAACACTCGTTTCGTGTCCCCAACTGCAAGTGACCTTTTGTGTGTTTGGATCATTTCAAGATTGTGTTTGTTTGATCTCAGTGACTTGTTCAGATAATCAGGCATTAATGCACCATCTAACACTTGCTTGTAATGTTCATGACGAATGTCTTTATTTTTTATTGCTGTTTTTTTTTAATTCCTTTGGCTTTCGACTGACTACCTTTCTGATGCAGTATAGAATACATTTTTGATCTCAGTCCAACATACTCAACTATTGGCACACCATTTAGTTCATCCTTAAACTTACCAGGCACTTTCTTGTTTTGTGTGCTGAACAGCGGGTGGTCTTTAGGATAGTCAGACGTGTCATACATGTGTAACTCTGTTTTCATGTCTTCATAAAAGTCTTCAGTACACACATCAATGATCATAGAGTCAGTGTCAGTGTATAGCAGACGACAGTCAGGATATTTTGGTTTGAAGTAATCATAATAAAATTCAAGCATTAGTAATTTTGACAACTCAAGAATTGCCATACCAATGAATACTGGCTTGTCCAGTTTAACAATCTTTTTTTTGAGTGACACAGCATACAATGATGAATGAAACTCTTTGTACCCTGTGTACTGTGGCTTGCCTGTAAGTTTAATTGCACCCAATTCAGTTGTGACCAGTCTCACATCTTTGCGGTGATGAGGATTTTCCATTGTCTTGCCAAAACAGGCATTGTTCATAAGCTTAAAGAAGTCTTTGTCAAATGCAGTGTTGCCGTCTCTGGCACGATGGGTTGTGTTCTTCATTATGTAATCTTTCATAAAAGCACTTTGATCAAATTGAATTCCTCTGTGAACTTTCTTTAGTACTAACCCATGTCTGATGTAAAACTGTAGCAAGCGGTAGTGACAAACGTAATTGAATTTGTCATTTAGATTTGGTACAAGCTTAGTGTCTTCTTTTTTCCCTGTCATACTCATTTTCTCAACTGCTAAGGGATAATCATTATGGTAATCATGTAGGTGGTGTGGATACTCCAGGTCTACTTCAAAGATCCAACCCTTTGCATCGTTTCGGTCATGATTTATAATATTGTTTGTTATGTCTGTTATGTCATACTGTGACAAATCATACAGACAAAAGTTTTTCAAGGGCAATAACTCACACATTGCAAACCCATAAAGGTTATTAGCATCAAGGTACGTAATGAATGACCTTGACCTTGAGGGGTCAAAGTCAAGGTCATCAAGATATTTGTTGTTGGCCTTTGCATAATTGTTCGCTGCAATACTAATGCCTCCCCTCAATCCACGTTCCACCATTTCACCCATCGTACGATCAGACAACAGGTCTATAGATATCTTACTTGATTACAAAAATGCATCCCATGTCATGCCAGGACTAGTTATGTAACAAGCAGGGTCAAGCTTGTAGTGTAACAAACCCTTTTCACGGTAACTTTCAAATACATCTGCTAGCAAACAAACGTCTGCTTTCAAGTACTGGTCATGATAGTCACCAATTGTCTGACACCCCAACTTCCCCCACGCATCAAGAGCATGCTGGTATTCAGAGTCAGAAGTACCTTTTCCAGTTAGTGTAGAATAAAATTTATCTTTTGGTGGCAGTCTTGTTTCCTCAAACACAACCCAGTGATCAATGTACTTGTATGGATACACACCTTTCTTAATCAAGTCTGGCTCAAAATATTTACTTGTTATTGGATACTCAGTCAGTCCTTCTGCCAAACTAGCAAGCCCTAAAGACAAATGTTGCATGGAGTCATAAAATGCTAATTTGTTGTCCAATCTAAAAGTCAAGTACTTCTCAGTTGTCTGGGCAATACAACTAATTTTTTTGTAAGATTCATCTACAGCCTGCATGATAATGTGTGAATCATACCCTTTGAGATTGTGAAAAAGGATTGGCAGTTTGTATGTCTTGGGATCTGTTTTTAATAATAAGTTACAATTGTTATGTGCAGCGCCTCTGTAACGTCCAATTATGTGATCATGGTCACGAACTTTATCACCCTTCAGAAGTTGATCACAAACCCAACACATCTCAGCTGTATCAAATTTCAGTTTGTCTTCTTCTGTCATCACCAAAGGCATCTGACATGTTGTGAGATACTGTACTACCTGACTATACAGATGTCTCATTTCTGTTAAAAACAGACATGCTGCATTTTCACCCCTGTAGATAACAGGTTTTGAATGCTGACCGTCTGACTTAACAATAATGTATCCAAAAGAACACACCACTTGGTCACTTAGTTTTATAGTCTTTGGTAATGACTCTGGAACAGGACCTTCATATGGAACAACTAATGATTCAAAATCAGCGTACACTACAAACGGCAGCTTTTGTTGATTCCCATAGTTCTTAAAATACACTTGACTACCAGGATCTGGGTACTTAAGTACAGTCTGTATGTCATCAGCCGATCTACAATGTAGGATGTGTTTGTGCGCTACTGAAATAGAGGAGAATCTTTGTAAACATCTTTTACACACTTCCTGTTTGCCATTGTGTTTTGTTGTATGTCCATGAATTAGACGTGACATATTTCTGATAATTGTGTAATGGAAGTTATCATTATCACCGGCAGGGCCGATTAGCAACATGTCAACATGCTTATCTTCTGACTGACCATATGTTGGAGCCAGAGGTGATACTCTAATGGGTTGTAACTTGTTCTCAGATTCATTATCCCACACAAACACATTTACAGATATACCAGGATTTAGTTTTTCAAACAAGTCTATGTCCTCTATTTTAACAGGAAACTCAATGACACTGAAGTTGAGTTCATTTACAAATTTGATGTAGTTAGATACACGTTCAGGTTTTGACTTTACAAAGTGTAGTTTAGCAAGCACACACCACATGAAACAGAAATTGTCATTGTTCTGTATGCTAACGACAGCCTTTTTGTTTGCAACCTCTGTTGGCAGTGGTAACCATGATTTGCCTAATATAGGATGATACCTTGACTGCTTCAATTGTAGTTCATGTACATGTCATTCGTGCCAACCAGACCCCTTCATTCTTGCACTGTCAATTGCTTGGAGGAAGTCAGGTAATAGTCTGTCTCTAAACACGTTCTCTAATTCTCTTCTTGTGTTAACTGTGTGTTGTCTTGTTGAGATATACGATACAATCACTTCACCATCCACTCTAGTAAATTCTATTTTTGCAACAATCTGAATCTTCACACTGCCTGTGAGAAGATTATCTTGTATGACAGAAAAAGAGTTTTCTATTGATTCATAGACATTGTTAGTATTAGATATAGGCAAGTTTGTTGTGTGAAACACATTACGTAGGCAAGGGCTTGATGAGCCAGGGTTTGATGGGCCAGGGTTTTGAACATTGTCCGTCATTTTTATTTGTCCGACAAAATAATAAATGAAAAAATATTACCGCTGGCTCACCTTGTGTAATACCACTTTATTAACTGTAACACTGTCAATATAAACATTTAGTTTGCGTAGTTGTTTAAATATGCTATAACAAACTTCCCCTAACCAACCATAGTTGGTATCATCAACTTTAAAAGTAGGTGTCTTTAAATCAACTGTCATGCACTCCACACCTGGATGCTCATCAACATAATCCAAAGTCACACTATATGTAGCATATATTTCTGATGGTGCTGAAAGACTTATGTTAGTCTGTTTGGGTGATGTTATTAGGTCAGTAAAGTGCATAACATCTTTGAAGCAGTGTAAGATATCAAGCACTTGTATGATTTGTCTGTCTGTCATTTTTATTAGACAAACAAAAGAATAAATTGTTATCAAGCAAAATCATGTTTTCTAGGAAATTACACTGAACAGTAACTTTTTACGTTTGCACCACTCCAGCAATATTGTCAGTAACGTTTTACGTTTACACTGTGTTACCGCTTCTATGTGAGCTAAATAGATTTAGATTCAAACCACAGATACACTCACTCAGGGATAAAACACTATGTATTTCCTGCTCATGGTCAATGTCATAAGGGACTTAAATCACTTGAAAAATACACCACCACTATACAGAGTTGTCTCCCATAGACTATATATGGCATACCCCAAGAAGACCTTGGCTGTCCAGTAGGCATAAAGCTGGTTACAGCTGGAATACAGCATGCGCTAAAATCATGCTTTTCCTGCTGCCTTTCTACTGTATTCCAGCTGTATTCATGCTGGGCTATTAAATGATTTGGGTGGGTTTATGAATGGCTTGCTTCACAGATTTCAATTGCAGTGTCATGTACATTGACCCTGTCCCTTAAAGCGAACAGACCTGGCACAGTATTGGCGATTATTGGCTTTGCAGTAAATTATAAATCACACTCTGGTCAAGTGAGAGCCAAATAAAACATCAGACGTTACATACAGGTTGCCGCACCATATGCGGCATGTGTGCGGCATGTGCCGCACCATACACGGCATGTGCCGTACCATACGCGGCATGTGCCGCACCATGTGTGCGGCATACGCGACATGTGCCGCACCATACGCGGCATGTGCCGCACCATACGCGGCATGTGCCGCACCATACGCGGCATGTGTGCGGCATACGCGGCATGTGCCGCACCATACGCGGCATGTGTGCGGCATGTGTGCGGCATACGCGACATGTGTGGCATTATGGCAACATGTGCCACACATTTGCAGTGTGGCGCGTTGCAAAGATTTTTTCAGAACTCAACTACCAGCAAACTCTTTTGCCTCAAGGTGGGTAAACAAGTCTGGGGCCGCTTGCATAGCGATGAAGTAAGTCCTTACTTCCGAAGTAATTGGCTACTCACGAAGTAAACGCCTCTTTTCCGCTTGCATGGGTCGAAAGTTACGCTTACTTCGGAAGTTAACGGAGAAGTAACTTGGGCGAGATTTACTACAGAGGGACCCCATGAGTACATTCGCTTACTTCCGAAGTTACCGTGGAAACAAATGGCGGCTGTTATCATTTTTGGCGCTCGACAGCGAAGAGCAATTCGCAGGAACCGAGTTTTCCGTGATCGGACACATCCGCTGGAATTGTTTAACGACACTGAAGTGTACAGAAAATTCCGATTTCGGCGAGAGGACATTCTAGCACTGACAGACGAACTTACAAATGACATTGCATACGGCCTGCAGCGAAAGGGCGCTTTGACCCCGGTGTTACAAGTTTTACTGTCGCTCCAATTTTACGCGACGGGGACCTTTCTGGATGTTGTCGCCGAAATGATCGGAGTACACGAATCTACGCATCAAGAACCATCGCTCGCGTCACTGAGGCCATCCTGAGAAGACTGCCACAGGAGATTCGCTTGCCAGCCTCTCAACGGGAGGCAGATGACATAAAGGCCAAGTTTTACAGGTAGGCATTATTTGGTATTGTACATGTCAGTTAGTTTATGTATCTGCTTGCCACAGCAAGCATATCACTGAATCAAATATTAAGGTGACATGCATCAGCTTTATGACTGAAAGCATATTGAATGATACTTAATAGGCACCTTGAAAACAGACAACACACCTGTCACAGTGATAGACCTCTGCGCAACATGTCAGATTACAAAAACAAATGCGTGTTCAGTTGATTTTAATTTTAATTTGATCTTAACCAAGAGTAATTCTAGTGAAATTGACAGTACTAGTAAAGTACTACACACAGCATTTTTATACAGGAGGCATAGGTGCTGTTGGGGTCAGTGTTTTAATTGGTAAATTCCACAGTGTTCGTATTTTATTGTCATTGTTGTTGCCCTCAGCTCCTTAGATTTGTTATGTACACAGTTGCTGTGTCATTAAGGTTGTGTTCCCACATCCTTCCCTCCACACACTTACATGTATTCATGTATGCTGCGCAGTCACTGTTGTAGCTCCCCCCCCCCCCCCCCCCCCCCAAAAAGAACAAAAGAAAAAAAAAGTATATGCTGTGAGCGTGTCGGAGTAGTAATAATTATGTAATAAATCATTAGACGTGTTTTAAAAAGAAGAGCATGTTAAGGCATTTGAATGTCTTTAATATAGACATGTGTAAATATGTGCTGTTTTTGTGGTACATTTCATTCCAGCAATTGCATGTCGACATAATTTCATTGCTGGCCATACATTATTATGTCCACTATTGTGTTTCTTTGTAAAATAGCTCTTCGTTTGTCATGATTATTGTTTCACACAATCTCAATTTAAAATACGGTGAGTGCAGTTAATGGAAATAGGTCTTAGCCATGTTCTCTTCTGTCAGTGGCATGGTTATTATCTTCTCACACCTGATGCATTTTCTACCTGTTATTTCAGGATGAATCCAGGCTTCCCAAACACGATAGGCTGCATTGATGGTACCCATGTCAGGATCCAGGCACCAACAGTAGCAGAGCATGAATATGTTAATCGGAAAATTTCCACTCCATCAATGTGCAGGTGAGACGAGTTCAGAAAAAAAATTGTGTGATTGGGTGTGCTGCATTGCTTTCAATACTTTCACTGTCGGCTACTGTTCACAGTAATTCCCAGATTACTCATAGTTTCAGGCACTTTGGTGTAACATGAATGCTTCTCGGTGTCTTAGGTGATACCTGTTTGTGTGCATACTCGTGCTACACTACAGGCCGCAGGTATATCGCTGTTAAACTCAATGCCCGATTGGATGACATAAAATCCGGAGAAGCTAAATGCTGTAAAAAACACATTAACTAATCCTACTGTGTGATTTACAACATGAAAACGAAAGCCTGTGAACAGAAAAACAACATACCCGTGGCATGCAGTATGTCGCGAAAATAGGATGCATGGATAGGTCTTTCCATGAGGTATCTCTGTACCAAATTTGGGTTTAAAGTTGTTAACAGTATTTGAGAAATATTCCTGATCCCCCGTGACCTTGATCTTTGTAAGAGGTAACTGAAATTGGTATTTTAGAGAGGTCTTGCCACAAAGTATCTTTGGGCCATGTTGGAAGACTATGGCTTGAATAGTCTCCAAGAATATGCCAATGCTAGTAAAGTTAACCCCGGCTGATGGACAGACGATCACTGGCCTAAAACATACTCACTTTGCTTTGCACGTGAGCCAACAAAAAAATTATATTGCACAAACAGTAATTGTCCCAAAATACTGATCATGAGTAAGTTTTAATGGAGTTTATGATATGGCTGTCAAGAATAAACACACAAAAACACATGCTTTCACTCTGTGTCACACATATCAATGCATGCTATGACCCACATGAACTTGAAAATGTGTTAACACATGTTCAATGATCAGCATATTCACTTACTTCATCTGCATCAGCCATTCCTAGTTCTCTCTTCAGCTTTAATATCTCTAAATCTACCTTGATTCCTTTTTTTTCATAATACAACTTTTTCACTTTGTTTAGTGACACTTCACTTTCACACCATTCATGCATAATCTTGTTCTTTTCAGCCTCAGTGTGCTCTTCCAAGAATGCTGCCACCTTTCGCTTCTTCCTCTTCGTCCCGGCACTGGTACCTGTTTTCAACAGAAAAATTTGACATTAACATTTCAATATTGCGTCATAGTTCTTGGAGGGATGCAGGTGACAATAGACCCCTGTCATTTGATTCTGTATGTGATAATGTCAATACAAGTCAGTTGGACTAACTGATCATTATTTAACTCATTCTACCCCAAGACCGAAATCTCCAAATTTTGAAGTCGTTCTCTGAAGACTACGTTGCAGTGCAGGACACAGATCGACCATGATAGTTCAAGGGTGATGCCAGAACACCTTGGCGCTCATAGCCGCAAAGCTATTTCGGCATCACCCTTGAACTATCATGGTCGATCTTTTTTTTTGCTGTGGTGTGTCTGGGGTAGAATGAGTTAAATAAACGAAATGTTATCCGAAAAGGTTGGGTGGAAATTCCTTTTTTTGTGTGTGTGTGTGTGTCAGGCCCTTTCCTCTTCCCCCCTCTTGCTCCCCCACCCGGGTCTGCCCTGGGGGACTTGGGTGGGGTTAACTACTTTTTAGTTCCCAGGGTCACCCTGGTCAGCCCCACAGGGTGGGTTTTCCCTTCTATTCTGGGGCATGTGTTTCTGTCTACCTTTGGTCCATTCAACTGTATTTTCCTTTTAAAACTCTCCCTACTATCTGCGCTCCCTGTAGCTCTTGATATTGGATGTGTGTTGCTAAATGGTCTTGGCTTTATTTAGGCCCCATATCGTAGGTTTATTTAACGTATTGGACCGGCTGGCGACATACATTCAATATTCTGTTTAGTTTTTTTTTCACAAGCAGTGCAGGCACATCCTGAGAAAGTCTTGTTGCTGTCGAGACTTTAAGCAATGTACAATCCCTCCTCTTGCTCCCCACCCCACCCAACAATGACACCATCCCCACCCACTCTCACATACACCCTGATCCTAAGTTTTTCAACAAGCTCTTTACTGCTTTGATTGGTAATGGGCCTGCCTCTAGTGCCTGTTGCACGTCCATGCAGTGTATCATGTAAAGGGGTGCATGCATGTAATAATAAACATACAAGATGGGGGGGTGCGGGAGGACTGGCTGCACATTTTTGCAGTTTAATATTTTGTTAGTTTAATTAATTATCAATTAGTCCTACTGTTGATCTTTAAGTTTTAAATCATGCTGTAGGTGGAGAGATATTACGGTGACTAACATAAACTATATTTCTATTGCAAAAAATTTAGAAAATACCTGTATTTAGATCATTTACGCTGGTGTTGGTTGTGGCCACACCCTCCACAGTCTGCGTTGAACCTGCACAGATAAAACAATTTGTTATTTGGTTAACCCTGTTCAGCCTTAACCTTCTACACCAGCTGAAATAAATTTGACAATTATAGTTCAAGTTCCTTTTTTTGTGTGTGTGTGTGTGTGTGTCAGGCCCTTTCCTCTTCCCCCCTCTTGCTCCCCCACCCGGGTCTGCCCTGGGGGACTTGGGTGGGGTTAACTGGTATTCTGGTACCACCCTTGAACTAAAAATGGTTGATCCATCTTGCAATATATTTGTTCTTTAAATGTTCTCTTAACCAATTCTTAGACAGGATATACACTTTTACAAATACATATGAATTTAGCTAATGTGCATTCGTTGCGGCTCACTTGCTGGTTTTTGTTGTCAGAATATGGTTGATATGCGATAGATTTTTCTTATTTTTGACTTCCTTAGATGTGTGTGTATATTTAGTAGAATGACTGCTATACATATGAGTGGTTTGGTATGTTAGTGTCAGCTTGATTGTTATGTATATGTATGTTTTATGTCTTGATCTTAACATGCACGCTCGTCAGTTATGCCGCAAAAAAATCCTAATGTTTATGTATATATGGCAATAAAGTCTATCTTATCTATTATGTTATCTTATATTTAATGTAGCCTTCATAGGACAATAAGCATATTTGCAAAGCATAAGCCTCAGGATGAAATGGGTTAATTATTATATATGATGATATTGATTTGTTATTTCTACATAGTTCAACATTTAATTGCTTTTTGCTTACACTTTTTTTTTTTTTTTTTTTTTATTGGCAATCTTTCATATTACAAGATTGTTGCGAATGAATAAAATAGAAGTTGTATGCAAATAGTCATTTTTGTGTTTCTGTTCCTTTTGTACTAAGACAACTATCGTTATGCAAGAGAGTTGTTAATATGAGTTTTCTTCTCTGAAGTTGGTAGGGCATTTGTTATCACAGTGACACTGACAGTTGGAAGAATTTAAATGACTAAAAATAATTGACAGACTCACCAGGTTTCACTGTGGTTGAGGGATATTATTATTCATGATACATACATGTCAAAACCAAGCATGCAAGTTCTCTGTTCAGTGTTGTTAACTGTGTACAGTACCTCAATCTGTGAATGTAACCGTGGCTGTTCATGCTACCAAGACACATGAATTTTCACACAGACTCATGCGTATCTGGGCCTAATGCAGATGGAATGAGTTCGATGAGGCATTCTTTCTTCTCACAAAAAAAACTGACATTCATAGTAGTCTGATATCATTCAGTGAAAAATACTTTAAATAAATTTCTGATCTGAAGCATTTTTACTACTATCTGTTACCTGCAATCTCTGATGTTTCCTGGGAATATTCTTCCTGCATGGTGTAATAGTCAATGTCAATGCTGTGATTGACCATTGAAGCATCCAGCACTGGCACTGCAACATTGATATGATTATTACATTTTGTGGTTTTTATTATTTTAAGTATTGAATCATCACTTAAACATAATAAGGGTGGAATAAACCAACAACTGTCATTAACTCTTTGACTATGACTGACAGCTCCAGCCACTGCGAGGAGACTTTTCGCAGCATGTTATTGATGGTGATATCCATCCACCCTAAATTTACTTAAATTAAAGTGTGTGAGCATGGCTATGTTTAGTGGTGAATGTGTCATTACAAGTCGTATTTGGCAAACACACTGAATCCTGAAATCAACTTAAGAATCTTTTTTTTCTCCAGCATGCTGCATTCTGCAAATTGCTTATAACAACATTTGAAAATTAAGCAATTAGTATGTACATCTGTGCACACAAAAAAACAAAAGTTCAAGGATCCAAATTTACAAATCATACTACCATGCTGCATGAAGTATGGAGGTCCAAACTATTTTTCTGGTAACCTCAACAGTTGTGTGTGCGCTGAATCAGTGAATGGCTGATGCACTGAAAGTTGCTGATTCACTGAAATGTGCATTCACAATGTAGGCTCCTCGCCTCACCCAACAAGAAATATCCTCACATTTGATGATGGGTGAGATTGTGAGAAGATTTTGTCCTCCCAAGATACAAAGTAGTGATTATACACAGCTGTGTGTAAAATGTACTGTTTTCTATTCATTACCTGTCATGTCTCTGATGATCTCTCCACTGCTTCCCTGGTCATCAGGTCTTGTTGGTGTAGAACTTGGTGAAGCTACATGCAAATGATGACACAAATAAGACAAAATATTGATTTATTGGAGGTTATTTCCTTTATGTTAAATGCAAACACCATTAACTATATGATATATGCTATAACACACTGCTGTATGATATGACCTTTAATTCATCATAAATTGTAAAGAATCTGAACATGTAGCATTTAATATTATTTCATTATGAAAAGTACAGAAATGGCTAGGTACAGAAACATTATGGTCACAATCTTCGGTTTCTGTTGCCATAAGAATTTAAGATATTAACAATCTTTTAAAACGAATCTTAGCATGCAACAGAGAGAGAGAGAGAGAGAGAGAGAGAGAGAGAGAGAGAGAGAGAGAGAGAGAGATGTAGATATATTTTATGAAAATGATTTGTTATACTTACTGCTCCGTGTTGGCACTTCCCCGTCAGTTTGTGTCCAAAGAAAAGAATCAGTTCCTTCCACTGAAATAAATAAGGGGGGGGGGGGGGGAGGGAATACTTTATTTTGATAACTGACAAGGAAATTTGCCTTCTAGTTATGTCACAAATCAAACGATAACACAGATAAATGTACATTAAACTATGGATATGATAACATATTAATTAATACGTGCTACTAAATACATGATAATATTGTGGTAACAACCTGTCCAACCATACACGCTTAGCTACACGTACATGTATGCCTATGCATACTCTTTCTAACACACACAAGGTGATGCGTATAGTCAGTAAGTTAGTTATTTTTATATTTTTATGAACCTTGCAATTGCACCATAAGGAGATTGATTTAAAAGTGATCCACAGTCTTCCACAATGGAAAAATCTAAAGGAAGGGAAAAGAGGGCCCTAGAAAGATTTTTTTTTTTAATTTTAAGAAAGTGTATGCCGATTGCTCACCTGCAACACCTGTGTGCAGCGCTGAATTCAATCCCACTATGGCGAGGACCAGGTCAGTGTGGGGGTGATGCTGCTTTGGCGGTCCACCGCCAGTCTTATTTGCTGCCGATTTCTGCGACAGCACTTCTTTTTTAACATCTCGCCACTTTGTCTTCAGTTGTTCTACAGAGCGCGTGGCCACACCGACGGCCGACACAAAACGGCGATTTCGCTGTCAGAAAATGCGGCAGAGCGGGGACCCTGTTTCGTCTTTTTTGCCGCGGCAGCCATCTTGCTGTTGGAATGTAAATACACGCATGCGCAGAAGTACGATTGACCTCAAATTAAACGTCCTTCACCCATTACTTCACAAGTAGCTACTACGGCGCGGAATTCGCTTCATGCAAGGCAAGCAGCCTGCCGCGAAACTTCTGAAGTAGTAACTCTGGAAGTAGGCGCTTACTTCCGAAGTTATGAACTACATCGCTATGCAAGCGGGCCCTGGTCAACCAGTCTAGAGTGTCATCAAAAAGAGGAAAGTGCGACCTAACTGTCGTTAACGTGACACACATAATGGGGAGTTCCGAGGAGTGCTACGTTAGGTTATGCCATGACAAGTTGTAAATGATCGTAGTAAAGTCTAGTCAACCTACTCAAAAGAGAGACCAGAAAGTAGAGCTGAATAAAACGTTGTAAACGGGAGTCAAGCCCGGGCTCGGGGCTCTTGAGGATCTGTTGTTTATGTACTCAGTCGGGTGACTGTATAAAGCATATGATTTTAATGTGCCTTTCACAGACACCCACCAGTCTAAACATGTACACCAGATCGACTCACAGGTGTGCTTACAAATTGCACGCATCAGACATGTTTAATCAGGTATGCTCCCGAAAGGAATATCTTACAATGATATTACATTAATGTGAGGCCGTACTTAAAGGATTTGTGCTTTTGGCGACGGGTGTCATGTTGGGTAAGATTGTGTTAGTGTGTGTGTGTTTGCGTGCGTGTCTGTGTGTGTCTGTGTGTGTGTGTGTGTGTGTGTGTGTGTGTGTGTGTGTGTGTGTGTGTGTGTGTGTGTGTGTGTGTGTGTGTGTGTACGCTACCGGCACTGCAGTACACAGAAAACCGAGACACCTCACAGAACCTGTTCTACGAGTCTTCCTGTTGGATCGCTAAAAAAAGAAATTTCACGTTCTGAAAAGTCAGAAATATTTTCAAGCTCAGAAAAAACCGGATGAGATCTTATAATCCATTCAAGGAATTTCAAATTTATCCGGCTGAGCAATGGCGTAAGCTCTGTCATACCGGTTAGCAGTTGGCTGTATGTATGTGTATTTGTTTGTGTCTGTGTTAGTGTATATATGTGTTTGTGTATATGTATGTGTGTGTGTATATGTGTGTGTGTTTGTGTGTGTGTTCATGTGTTTGTGTGTGTGTACGTGTATGTTTATTCATGTGTTTGTGTGTGTGTACGTGTGTGTGTATGTGCGTGTGTGTTTATTCATGTGTTTGTGTGTGTGTATATGTGTGTGTGTCAGTGCGTGTGTGTGTGTGAATGACTCCAGTTATAACAAATATGTTCACAGCTGTGCCCACACAGGGCCAATTCAAAAAGCTTAAGCTGTCCCCTGCAGTCTGAAATTTCTAAAGACCCTGCCTTGCCTTGCGTGGCATGAAAGGAAAAGAGACAGGGTACTTGAATTGCATGTGTAGGCAAGAGATTTTGTGTGTGTTGAGTAAAACTAACTAGTTTGCGTTTTTCGGAAATCGACTCTGACAGTATTGAGAGACAAAGAAGAGTAATTTTCTAATTATGGGAGGTTTGTAAAATGTCATTAGTTTATTTATTTGAGTGCACTATCAGGATTTTGGTTTGATTTGAGAGAAACGGCCATGTGTAAGTTAATGACCGTAATTAGTAATTAATTAAGGTGTTTACAGAGACAATAGTTATAGAGAAAGACAATAAGAGAGAACTAATGTATCAAATTTCAATAAGGCCGCACTAATTATGGTCGCCACGTTTTCAAAAATCAACAGGGTTGATTTAGTGATTAATGGGGGGGGGGGGGGGGGGGGGGGGGGGGGGGTCATGGCAGATCATCTCAATAAAGGCGAGATTTAATGATGGGTGCGGCCTTATTGAAATTTGATTCTTAGTTCTCTCTTATTGTCTTTCTCTCTCCCAAACTAAGCTGAAATTAAACAATCGGCTCTGACATTCCATAATAAACCCATTTAGTCTAGCGACAAAGTACAGAAGCTGGATGAGTGGGGAAACGCACCACCCTCCTCCCCAACACAGGTCCCCGCCACACTTGACCGCTAACACAAATAAAACACCAGCCCTCTGGATGAAACAAGCCGGTCGACACTAACCTTCCGCATTTAAAGAGCATAGATTCTCAAAAGCTGGTATACAGGCGGCGTTTGATATATTTGTGCCAGGATTTACAGCTGTGCTCGCTATAGTGAGAGAATCATTGCTGTTGAATCCGCGTCTGTCTTGTAGAAGCAGCAAAACTTTCTGAAATGAATGAGGCACATAAGTAATTCTCATGAGGGATCATTTCAGTTCACAGTTATTGCATCTAGAAATTTGCAGCTGTGTTCCTCAGACTGAGTTGATTTTTAGTTCAGTACTATGAAGACAGCATGAGAGGTGAAGAGAGATAACAACCCCGGGCGATAGGTCCTCTGGAGCTAAAAACCTCCCTGCTCACACTTTTCTCTCCGCTAACTATCTATGATGCAATCTTTACTTTACAGGGAGACCTTGGAATTTATTGTAAAGTTTTAGACTGAGCTACGCAAGCTGATTAAAAAGTGTAAAACACAGAGACGGTGGTCAGAGAAAAGGGCAAAATAAATAAATAAAAATAAATAAATAAATAATGCGTCTCAACTTAAGCCTTTTTCGGAAAGAAAATGCAAAGACTTCGCCCACAAGTACAGTTATATCTTGAACCGCTCGGAGATTACTCTGCACTGAGGTAGTCGCTACAGCTCCCAAAACACATGGCCCCAAGAGCTCCTTAGCATCCGCGTTATCGCGGAATTGTTTATATTACAGCAGATGGCAGACGCAGCCGTCCCGTTAGTCCCTTTCCTTTTTGTCCCTTGTCTCCTTGACAGCGTGCGCAAAATAAGGTGAACCTGTGTGAAATCATTGAAAATTCGCATTAACTTCATTAAAAAAACAAAACAAAAAAAACTTCAGAATTTTTTAGTGCGTCTACGGGTTAGCGCATTTTATTTTTTTAAACAATAGGCGCACAAGCCTCTTTTCGTGTTTGTCCTTGCTAAACTACAACATTATGAGGCCACGGAACACAGTGCCGTTTCCGTACTGTCCAGTCTCTTATTCATAGTCAGTCCCAGGCATCCCCTAATATTTCAATCCCCACCCCCCCCCCCCCCCCCCCCCCCCCCCCCCCAAAAAAAAAAAAAAAAAAAAAAATACTGCCCACCAGCTGCACATTTGCCATGCACAAAATAACAATAAAAACAGCACATTGACAGTCTCATTTCTTGGCTATGAACCTGATTCCTTACCAACCCCACACCCAAGCACAGCTGAAACCAGCGTGCCCCTCAAATCACTACGTCAATGGCAACTCAACATAGGCCCACAATTGTCCACTGGATAAGCTCAGGATGGTATGAATCAAAGCACCAAACATGCCTCCTCTTATCTAACCAAAATTTTCCAGCAAATTCCAACATTCAGCCCTACTACAAATTTGTAAACAAGGCAATAATTATTTTTTAAAAACACCGGTCCTTGCACTGGCCAAATTTGACTATGTAATGTGACGTACATGTAGAGAGAGAAAGAGAGATGAAATGAAACTTTATTAAGAGAGAGAGAAAACAACAGCCTAGTGATAATAAAGTGTAAAAATGGTTATATCTAAATAGTGTATGAATGACTTTTATAGTCGTTTTGACAAAAAGAATATGACCCCACCTCCTTCTGTGGAGAGGAGTCATACTGAGAACCCACCTTTCATTATTCTAGACGCCGATGTCAGGTACATGTTTCAGCGTCTAGACAGCAGGAAAGCTGCCGGTCCAGATAACATTTCTCCACGCTTACTCAGAAACTGTGCGGACCAGCTCTCGGGCGTCTTTACTGACATTTTCAACATGTCTCTCTCTCAGTGCACTGTTCCTCAGTGTTTCAAAAGGTCCACCATCATTCCTGTTCCGAAAAAATCCAAAGTGTCCTCCCTAAATGACTACAGACCGGTCGCTCTGACCTCAGTTGTCATGAAGACGCTTGAGCGCCTGGTCCTCCGGTTTCTGAGAACATTTACCGACCCTCTGCTGGATTGTTTTCAATTCGCGTATCGCGAAAAACGTTCCGTGGAGGATGCGGTGTCACTTAGTTTGTTTTATGTTTTACAACACCTTGACATAAATCCCAAACACCTATGCCAGAATTTTATGTTGATTACAGTTCTGCTTTTAACACCATTATTCTATCCAAATTGTACCAGAAGATCCAGCAAATCAGAGTTCCAGAGGCATTGTGCCTCTGGACCCTCGATTTCCTGTTGATGAGACTACAGGTCGTTAAAATTGGTGGAAATGTGTCATACACCCTCACTTCAATCCATGGGCACGCCTCAGGGGTGCATGCTCTCCCCTATGCTCTACTCCCTGTTTACTTATGACTGTGCTTCATGCTATGCCAGTACTAAAGTTCTGAAATTTGCAGATGACACCACAGTGGAAGGGTGCATTACAAACTCAGACGAATCCGCTTACCGTAGTCAGGTTGAGACTCTAATTAGTTGGTGTAATAACAACAACCTTGAACTGAACTCTGGCAAAACAAAAGAAATGATTGTGGACTTTAGAAAGAAACAGTCCCCTCCCCCTCCCCCTCTTGTGATCAATAGTGAAATCATTGAAACAGTCCAGAACTTTAAGTTTCTTGGCACTACCCTCTCATGTGACCTGAAGTGGGAGGAAAACACTCGCCTCATCGTCCAAAAAGCACAGCAGCGCTTGTTCTTCCTGCGACGTCTGAAAAGTTTCGGTCTCGGTGCCCACATGCTGATGCAATTCTACCGAGCTGTGATTGAGAGCGTGCTCACCTGTTCGATCACGGTTTGGTATGGTTCCATCACAGCCAAAGAGAAAATCAGACTGAGTAGGGTGGTCAAGACCGCTTCAAAAATCATAGGCAGAGATCTTCCTAGCCTGGACTCACTGTACCAGCAGCGACTCTTACGTAGAGCAAGTCTTATCTCCAGTGATTCCACCCATCCCGGCAATGAGCTTTTCCAAATTGTACCATCAGGGCGCAGGTACAGGCCCATCAGTACCAGGACCAGCAGATTCCGCAACAGTTTTTTTCCCTCTGGCTGTTCACGCTCTCTCTGATCAACCGGACTAATTGGAGAGAGCGCGAGTGGCGACTGAGAACAAATGTGTACAGTCAGTTTTTAACTGAATCAGATGTTACTGTGTGTGTGTGTGTGTGTGTGTGTGTGTGTGTGTGTGTGTGTGTGTGTGTGTGTGTGTGTGTGTGTGTGTGTGTGTGTGTGTTTAGTCTTAGTAACTGACATCAAGACAAATTCCAATGTTTTTATTGTTTTGTACATGGAAACATACAATACAATACAATACAATACAATAATACTTTATTAATCCCTCACAGGGAAATTCACTGTCTGCCCATACAACAGATGGCCTCATCAAACACTCATAAAAAAACAAGAAAAAAAACAACTCAATTAAAGAAAACACTCAATTAAAGAAATGAACTGTAACAGACATATTGTTACCTTTGAATAACAATAGTAATAATACTAGTAATAATACTGAGAGGGCTAGTACTAAGGACGGAAGAATGTTGACCGACACTATCTACTGATATTACTGTTGAAAAGGGTAACAGCCTGAGGGACAAAAGAGTTGGCATAACGTGATGTACGACTTTTGGGTACTCGGAGTCTGCCACTTCGTTCGACTGATACCGGTCTGCTGTCAAATTCATATCTAAGTGGATGTGTTTTGTCATCAAGAATGTCTGCCAATTTGTTTGTAATCCGTCTGTTGTACAGTGTGTCCAAATTATCCTGTGCCCTACCAATCACCCCACCCCCTTTCCGGATTACTTTGTTAAGACGATCTTGGTCTCTGTTACATAAATTTCTCCCCCAGCACGTCAGTCCAAAAGTTACAATGCTAACAATACTGGAGCAGTAAAACATCTGTAAAAGCTGAGTGCTTACATGAAATGATCTGAGCTTTCTCAAACAGTAAAGACGGGTATGCGTTTTTTTTTCACAATAGCATCTGTGTTTTGTTTCCAGTTGAGCGCGTTGTCAAAAAGAACACCTAAATACTTGTAGGACTCTACACGCTCAACTTCTGTTTCCTTGATAACAACAGGACCGGGATGCTGTCAATATGGCAATAAACTATCTTATCTTATCTCTTATACACGGTATAAGTGAAGATACAGTCAATCTGTACTATCCGTGAACTGAAAAAACTCAAAAAGCTTTTGGTCAGGCAGTGATCCGCAGGAGCAAAAAGGAGGGGAAGAAATACGGTCGCGGCGGGTTTGATATGTGCCAGATATCTCTCACGACAGCTTGATGATAACTGACTCGCACCCACACTTGCCGAAATTCAGGGACCTTTTTTTCTCTGTCCGTTGAGTTATAGACTGAGTACGATGTTTCAGACTAAAAAGTTGTGCGGTTGTGAAACATAAGGGTACATCGGTCTTGAGATTTAACAAACAAGTGTATTTGAAACTGCTGTCTGCTTATTTCAGCTTCAGAAATACAGACGTAAATGTCAATACATTTACTTCTAAATATTTCCTTAAGCCCTTGAATTTTGCTTATACTTTTCGTTATTTACGTCGAAAGCCAGGAAGGGGGACGCTATTCTATAGACTGTGATTACGAACTGTCAGTATCACTCACATCACACATCTATGGCGAACTCTACTTCTCTGTTACATTAACATGCATAGATAACGACATGAGTGCATGACGTTTCCTGTATGCCCTTTGGCAAATGGGAGGGGGGCTGTTCTCAGTCTGTCTACTCCGACAGTGTGTGGGTATATGGCATGGTTGGGTTTCAGTTACAGGCCTTACTCCCGTGATATGTACCAGATGTGCCTTCAACTTGCCGAACGTTGCTGGCTCGGACTTGCGTGTAAAATTTCACTATCATTTGACAAGTACATTTTCAGATATTTGTTTCCTCAGTATGTACCACCCCCTAAAATTACAATTTTGAGAAAACCGAAAAAACAAGTTTCACAGCTCTAACATGTTACCTGAAATCGTTGGTTTATGATGTTTTTCACCCAATAAAACCTTTATGCAGTGCAGACATGCAAAATTTCCAGAAACCCTGTGTGTATTATGACCTACACCCTGATGCTTTAGTTTTGCATGCTTAGTGAGTATTAAATGTTGTACTCAGTCTGCACACTTATTGCGTCCAGTTTGTTAATAAGCACTAATGTCACACCTGCTTGGTGACAGTAAACCAATTTAACAACATTCTAAATTGCTAGGATCACCAAGCAAACCCAGGTGGATTAGATATTGTGAATCAAGGTTACGTGTGTAGACACAATAATGCGCTATTGAAGCACCCCAGTGCCTATTTGTTTTCCACTGTATACGCTTCATGCAGACAACTGGTATTCAGACAGAATGTGTGGTAGATGTAAGCAAAAGGTTGGTACAGTAATTGGCAATATTTGTCAGGGTGTAGTATACTCACAGCCATAGGTTCCTGTTACGATTGTGGTTGTGTTGTTCTGTGAGAGCGTGCATGCATATGTCGTAGGAAACGATCCAATGTTTTATTTGAGCTATCATGATTTCAAGTCACGTACCTTTTCGGTGAATTTCATTTTCGTTTACGAATAGTGTGATATTGATTATCTGTTGCCGTACGGAGATGAGTTAGGAAAAGTCTAGAAGTAGCTCGGATATTCATTTGTTTACTGCGCGCGTGTCGCGTAGCTTTTAGTACCAATGCACTGATTGCGTGTTTACCAGTTAGAGCGTGCAAGGTCGTGACCTGTCTGGCCTACTTTTGTGTGATGTCATGGCGCGTCGGGGATTTTTCCTAACATAAAGGTTGAAGATAGTAGCCAGATATTTACAGAATATTCCAGTGTGAATGTACCTTTGAGTTTTAGCTACGTACTGTGTTTTGATTGGTTTTGTTATACGATTTTGCTTGATTTTTCTGGAAAACATAACACTATAAAAGAGTCGTGCTAGGAAGCACCTGTGTACATTGTTCAGTTGTAAAATTGCGATGTAACAGCGTCGGTACATTGTTCAGTTGTATAATTGCAGTGTATTGACATTGCGAGAGGGTACGCAAGTTATCGTGCTTCATTGTCAGTAACGGAGTTATGCAGTGAATGCTGATGTACATTGTATGAGAGACGCATTGTGTCAAAGTTGGACATTTTGCTGAGAAGAGATTTTGTCAGTGTTGGTGAAATTGTCAACGCATTTCGTGGAGATCGCATCGCTGTAATAAAATATTGTTGGAACTGTTTCTCCAGTATTGTCTACATCCTTAAGCCACGTGTGACGGATTGCAGCTGAAGGAGGGTTTTTAAAAAGAACTCTACGTGTGTGCGTTTGGTGTAGTTATACTACGACCACGATTCTACCACGTAACAGTTCCTAACTTAGATGTAGTTGCACTTGTCAAAGTGTGACTCACTGGTGAAAACGGCCAATCTGTCCTGGCTGAATTCCGCTGTCAGATGGCCTTAGTCGCATGCTCTGCGTTAAACCCAAATAACTAAATTTCTGGGCTGTTTTGTCGATGTAAAAGTATATGTGTGTGTTTACTGTGGCAGCAGATAACGTTGGGCTTTCTCACCACAGGAAAACAATTTCATTTCTATCATTGTTCAACATTCCTAAAAGTTGGAAGGGTAAATATACATGAACACATGCCTCACACGAGTTTACATTTATGACTTTCTTGTGTTTCAGCATATATACATTATGCTTGTACATCCGTGCAGTTTACACAAACTTTTAATGCTAAATATATTCGGTTGAAGACGGAAAAATAGTTTAGAGTTCTGCCAGCTTTGAGGAGTAGTGCTGTTCCTAAAGTATCAGAAGCTGCAATCTAGCTTGTTACACGTCCCTGCACTGTGTTCATTGCAAGCACAGGTCATAGCCAGTTGTTGTTACATTACTTGAAATAGGAGAGACTGAATTCGTAATGAAAACGTACTGATTTACCATAAGTAAATAAAGTATTGAAACATCTTGTATGTATGACAATATATAAATCGGTTAGTTCATGAAATGTGCATACAGCTTTAAAAAAGCAACCTGTTCACATCACACCACATACACACCCATTTTGCATGCTCATGGTGATTGCTGTGGAAGATGTAAACCACATACCATACTAAATGCTGCATTTTATAATTTGGACCATACTGGTTTACTGCAGACTCACACCTACACCATTACAATGACAGCTGCATCTTGCCGTAGTTTAGAACTTTCACAGTGCACTTTGTAGTCTCTTTGACCAAGGGAAACAAATACATGTATGATGTACATTGATTTTTGTACAAGAGAAAATCATCAAATTAAGTAATTGCTTGTGCATATGATGTTGGACTACCATTCCTGCAAACACGAGTTTTTGTTGACATTTATGCGGGACGTGGTACAGTCGAAATTCTAACACTTTCTCGCGACGAACGGACCTGTTCATTATCGTTATCAAACACATCTGTTTTTCATTGAGCTGGCAAATCCCTTTCACGTATGCATATGTTTTGTCAGTAGTGATGAAAGCGTCTCACAATGAATGTACAGATGGTTTCTGATCAGATCAAAATATTATGATGTTGCATAAGACGAAAGACGTGAGATTCCTGAATCTAAATCGTTCAGATCTACAGTGCTCTATTGAGCGCTGAATGCAGAATTTCTATGAATTCACACTACTGCTCCAAGGTCAAGCAGTTTACAAACAAGTTATAAAAATCTTCGATCTCGCCCTTTGTATCTTTGATTTTTGCACATTATGCTTTGCCAAATCGTTAGAGCACCTAACTGCAAAAATCGGCTGGTCCTTTCGAAAGGACTGACTCGCAACTGCAGATGATCTTTGTGCCTATTCTAGGAACGGCCTGTTTCGTTTTCCTGTATATTACGATTATACACGTTCTTCAGTCTCAATCAGTCTGTCATGTTGACCAAGCGGATTTATCTAAACAACGCGTTTTAGCTTGTAATCGGCCATAAAATATACTCGCAGGGTGCGAGTTGTATCCGACACGAAGTTAGCCGAACAGACTCGGAAATACATTTGAACCAATCGAGATGCACATTTATGTGGTGCTCCTGATCGAAATCTTTATAAGACCAAATTTGGAAGTTATCCACAAATTCCTAGGTTTACCTAAGGCAGTTCTTTTGCCATTGATTTTTCGTATAGGCTAGGATAAAGGACAAATTACTGCAATGGAGAGAAGTGGCTTTCAAAAGACATAACTTATTTCAATGTGGTACGAAGAATGTGCGCTTTGACCAAGTTCGAAAGTAGGCAAATGCACATATTTTGAAAGGGGGTGGGGGGGATGTAAACAAACTCCGGGTACTTTGTTTATTTAACATTTATGGGTGTTCGATAAACGTTCTGAGGAAAAAGGAGTATATTTTCGCATAGAGGACACTCAGAACTTGCAGAAAATTCGGAAAACCCAAAACAGCCAACGTGACAGATTTTTCACATTGGAGGTGTCCTAGCTTGCCTTAAAGTTAGCCTTTCTGCTTAGCATTATTGTAAGACATACTAACAGCGTTTAGAATGGAAATATTGCGAACTGTTTACCCTTTACTGCCTGGAGCAGGTCGCTTTAACGGCGGGCCTGACAAAAAAACACTCGTATCCCTTTGTGATGAAGCTCTATGCCCACGCATAGAGTTCACACAGGGTTTTTGTAAGAGAGGGGGAATATGAGAGTATTAGGGAATCTTCTATGGTCCTCATTTTTCTATGTTATTCGCTCACAAAAACGCACACGACCTTGCCTTTCCTTTTTCTCAAATTCCTTTTATTTTTCTCTGTAATTAGATATATAAAGAAAGAACTGAATCTTTATTAACACTATGACTGAGAATTTAAGGGGTTAACTCAGTCATAGTGTTAATAATACTTCAAATCCCCCCCCCCCCCCCCCCCTAGACAAAACGCCCGATCAAACCAGTGCTTGTAACCCGAAGCAATTACATATAATACATAAACACCTCATGCCTACGCTTGACTGGTTTTGAAAGACCCCCACTTCAATTCAGGTAAGATATGAATAGACCTGTTCTGAAAATAGCAATTATTCGCATTTTCATGTCGGGACGAGATTGCCTTTTGAAACCGGGATCGAAATCTTTTGAATCAGATCGGTATGCACCCAGCATGTCACGGTATTCATAACGGAATTTTTAATTTTTTCAATTATGTGTTTACCCGTTCGATTTGCCATTAAATGCAAATGGCCAACAGCCAACGCGCCGACAGAGTAGGGCGTCGCTATTCAACTTAGTAAGGGAACACTCTATGAATAAACCGGCTCTACAGCTTTGAAAAGGCTATTTGCTGAGAGGTGACAAGAAGAGTTTCGAAATTGACTTCATATTTACTCAATGGCTGGTTCCCGAAAAATCAGACGGTGGTTATACTGTGCACTATAAACAGTTTGATAAGAAACTAACAAGTAATATTTAACACACACACACAGACGCACAGACAAAAACACACAGACGCACACACAAACAAACAAACAAACAAACAAACAAACACACAATCAAACAGACGTACACACACACACACAAACACACACACACACACACGCACTTACAGACACTCATGTCAGTACAATTTTATCGTAAGCATGAGCTGCCAGGTGGTGTCACGGTTGATCGCCTTTTGTGTTGCCTCACGCCGCGCTATTAGCGGCCGCATTCCATTCCTTTTCAATTCAGACACGAGCCGCATTTTGAAAAGGCTCTCAGCCGTCAAAGGCCTTTATAGCTACACCCTTTCAAATCGCTAAGTTGTGTCAAAGTTCAACAAGGGGAACGTTATTATTTGAAAGGAGGGGGATTTGTACTCATGTCAGGTTTCTAAGGAATTAGAAAATCAACTGGTGGTTAAACTCTACACTATACAGACACTGAAAACAGCTGGATAAGAAACTATCAAGTGGTCTCAAGTAAAACAATAAGTCACAACTCACTTAAATGTTAACCTTTAAGTGAGTTACAATAGGAACTTATTAACTACTTACAATAAGAACTTATTAATTACTTACCCTAATTTACTTACAAGTACTTAATAACAACTTGACTCTAGTCACGTATACTAAGTCTTTTTTACTAAGTTACAAGAGCAACAAAAACGTTTTTTTTTCAATAATATTCCGGTGGTGCAGATGGTGTTAAATGTGGCATGACATTTTTCTGTGAATTGTATGATATTAATAAACGATTACCAAATCTGATTTTTATTTGTTTAAAAGATTGTGTAGTTTTTCTGTGGTTTCCTGAACACCGATCTTTTTTCCTTCCGCTAAAAAACTAGCCTTCAGTTCTTCAACATTTACGGGAGATTGACTACGCATCTTATTCTGTATTTCAGACTTTTGTTGTTTGTAGTTATTTAAATCATCCTGGACTCGCTTAAATTCCTCGTCATTAATACAATTATCATTCAATGCCTTACTGATAATAAGTTTAAGACTGCTCAGCTTTGCACCCGCCAAAGTACTCAATGCTTCATGTTTTTCTAATTTCGTGTGAAACCTCTTGTTCAAGGCCTCCAAACCAAAGCACGCTAGGCATGTAGCAACGCTTAGACCCTCAACTGCTATTCCAGCCAAACTTCCAATTCCTGTGGCGAACAGAACGATACCCCCTACAGAACATGAAGCTGAAACTGCACCAATAGCCATAGAAGTGTTTTGAACAGAATTAAATACTGACTTATACCTCCTTTTGCACCGTGAGTACTTAGCCTCCTCACTCTCCAAATATTTCAAAGCTTCTGTAATATTATTTAATCTGAATGCATCTGCCTGTAATGTTTTATCTGATGCAATTGGCATATGTGGATCAGGCGCAAGTGTTGTTTTAGTCATCACATTTGTTTCAGTCGGCTCAAGCGTCGGTAGTTGCGGATAGAAGTTTACCATTTTTTTTATTGACAAATATTTTTTTTTATTTAATCAGCAATTACATTTTGCAACTCTTCAAAAGTATACAATTTGCTGGCATAATAAAATGCAACAAGATCATTGTGTTCAAGGTTTATGTAAGTTAGACGAACAAAAGTTGTTTTGTCGACCACCACCTTGACAGCTGGAACACTGCTCGAAACATTAATAACATCATTATTTTTTGTAATAGCAATAAAGACCTTTGATGATTCTGTTACTGTTTCGTCCCATGTAAGTTTAATTCCCTGTGCAATTTGAGCCTCTTTAGCAGTAGTTACTGATTTCATGATAATTTCAAATACTATTGTTACTTCTCTAGCCACGACTAAGCTTGCTGGCATAAACACAACAGAAGTATCTGATCTACCCTTTCTAGTTGTAAGAAGATATCTCCGTCTCTCATAATTTTCAACTTTCAGTTTTTCTCTGCTATTGTTGTCTGGGGCAAAGCTTGGAACAAGACTTACAATAAGCGGCCCAGAATTAACAACTTTCCTAAACACTAAGGCGCCTTCATCATCAGTGTATACATAAGGACTAATAAATTCCAACTTTATGTCCCAGTCAATTGTGGGTGGTGGAACAGGTACAGGTGAAACCACCCACTTACTACCCACATGTATTAAGTTGTAAGGCGCATTATTTACAGGTGGAGTAGGTACAGTAACATCATGTAGCTGACCAAGTTTAGGAATCTGTTTTTCACCGTCTTTCATGTCGACAATTACTTTCCTCTTGTACATGCCATTTGAATCAAGTTCAAAACCATATATTTCTCCAACATCCCCTTCCTTCTCAAAATCCTGGACGTCTGCCAAATCTTTCAATTCTGTTACTGGACATGCAACTGGTATGATTCTCGACTTTGGACCACCACTCATTTTTTATAAACAAAAATAAAATTATTTAATTTCCAACACAACACTAAAATCATGCATAAGAACTGGTTTGTCATCCTGATTAGTTACAGATATACTCAGTGACTCAAAGAAACTAGAACCTAATTTCTTAAACTGCAAATTAGGAAATCTAACAACCACACTTTCACAATACGGAGCAGTTCCAGTTGGTAAGCATCTCAACAAAGTTGAAGGCTTTCCATTGTGAACATTCTTAGATGTGTTTAGTTCTTTCAAATAAACATTTAGCACTGTGTGTACTGACAAATTGACAGGGCGTTTTCCAGTTATTTTAAGTTTTTTGGTCTTCATTGTTATAATACCAGACATAGCTTCATCTAAATCATCTGATCTCCACCAATCTTCATCAATATAAAATCCAAGTAAATATGCAAATCTATCTGAAATTTTTAACCAATCTTGTTTCAGAAATTCTAATGTAACAAGTAGGTTAGCTGGATTTAAAGTTGCTTTAATTTTAAATTTACTTTGAAACCATTCAGCTATAGTACAAAAGTCATAATACCCAGGAGGTATAGCTTCAGTCTTACCATCAAAAATTACTTTATTATATATGTCATCTTCTACATTAAACCATTTTACTGTGTAGAACATTTCATGGATAGCTACAGCCTTGCTACCATCATGATTATCAATCCCATTAGTTAACCACACTGGTTTGCTTGTGTCAAGATTTGTTAATGTGATAAACATTTTTATTATCTCATATAAAAAAGGATGGAATTTAAATCACCAACCATTACCACTACAAACGCATTTCAATTTAATGTGGATGCCAAATATAATGTTGCACCTACTTATGAACAGAAAATAATTCAACTAAATCAACTAGACATAGCTGTGTCTGAACAAGATCTATTCCAAGTCAAAGTACCGAATCCGTTTGACCATTACCTAAACCCTCCAATAACAGATGACTCTACTGCAAGAAAGTGGTCTTCAAGTCCACTACAGATGTTTCAAAACCAACTCAACTTTGCAATACTATGCTCAACTACAGGCTGTGGTGTTTCTTTTACAGACCATTTGAATCACTCAAACAAACTGATTAGATCTGTGTATCGTTTCCATGTTTATTACCAGCTTAGACGTATTCTGTCAGAACTTCATACACCACTGCCAACTGAATCCAGTTTCAACAGGTATAACAACCCCATGGATATGAAAGCATTTGAACGCATCTGTAATGAATTTAACATTAACCCTGGCACTAAGTATGACTTCACACAAAAACTTGATGATCACAAAGGCATGGGTACACTTTATTACGCTATGAGTCACAGACAATACCCTCAAGATTATTACCCTGGTTACACTTCATTCTCATCAAAATCACAAGTCTGGATAGGATCAATAGAGCAGAAGCAGTCAAACGCCTGGACCACATTTATTTTAGATAAATCTGACGGGTTTACTCAAGCGGGAGTCGAGCGCGTAAATGAGTCTATCAGAACATATGTCTGGTGTATACTAGGTGCACAATCACTAACAAAATCGAATATTTTGAATGGAAGTGGAATATTTGAATCTCAAAAACAGTTTCTCGCTAATCTTGAAGATTCAATAAATTCATCAGTTGATCTCCCATCTAGCATACAGCGCTACCAAAACGTACTCAGATATGCCAGATCAAAAGTTGACTTTGTAGTTGGCACTGGGTTATACATGTTACCATCTGATCTTCAACTCCAAATGGGGACAATCACAAATTATAACAATGAAATCATTGTTGCAGGTGTTGGTCAGAAATTAGGACTCAATAAAAGTGTAAACTTAGGAGCAACAACTGCGCATGTACTGTCATTAAAATCATTACAGGAGGTTACTTCCCCTGCCCCACCACTGGTACCCATACAGTCAGTAACAACCCCTGACACACATGAGTTAGAACGAACTGCATTAGTAATAGGATTAACAGGGCTAGGAGTATTACTTCTTTATCTGTTTTATTAAATAACCCGCCATTAACCCTCCTACTGTCACCAAAAATACCCACACATGTTCTGCCATAAACCCTACTGCCTTTGCTGTAGTATTAATCAACCAGCTGACAACCGTGCCTAAAATGCCAGGCAATGCGTCTACTGCTTTCAGAGCCAATTTCTTAAGCAAGTCTGATATGTGAGACAACTGTTTCTTTACCCACGACTGTAAATCTTTTGGATCTGTGGGAGCCGGTGGGCCCGGGGGTGGCGGTGCACCCCCACCAACCCCAGCACCGGAGACAGCCAGTACTACAGTGCCGATAATAAACCCAAGAGCAGTAATTAAACTAGCAATTGTAATACCCTGCTCTCTGAAAAGTGTTTTAAGTCTCTCAGCCAGAGTAGTGTCTTCGTGAAGTATTTTCTGAATAGTTTCTCTAATTCTGTTAACTTGGGTTTTCAGTTTTCCTCTTGCAATACTAATCACTTCTAACCGTCCTGATCTTTCTATCTGCAAATCATTTAATCTGTGCTGTATTCTCTCTTTCATTTCTGTGTCAGCGGTAGCCAGTTTCTCTTTTTCACGTTCTATGTGTTTATCAAGCTCACCCAGTTTGGCAACATTATTTACCATCTCACCTCTTATTGTCTGCAGTGATTTATCCAATCCCATAATCTCCCTCATTGACAAAGGTGGATCATCTATTGTTTTCAAAGCGTCATTTATTTGCCCTTCAGTAAATGAGTTTTCTTGTATCACTGTGTTTGCTATTTCTGGTAGGCTTGTTACTGGTGCCATTTCAATCTCTTGCCCTGTTGGCAACTTTGTTTGTGTGTCGTGAAGAACACTAGCCAGTCTTGGCGTGACAGGAGACCCTCCAATACCAAGTTGACGCAAGGCACCAACACCACCTTCATTTTTTATTGTACTTAAAGCCCTAAACCTACTAGGGTCTTTTTTGTTAGTCAATAGTACTTTTCCTTTGTCAACAGTATTTAAATATAAATGACCCTTGCCATCAAGTTCAAACTGGTTAGGGTCTACGTTGTCTGGGCGGCCACCAACATGATCATAAAACGAGTTCACTTTGGTTTCTAAAAGTTCATGACGTAAACTGTAAATATTTCTTGTACCAGTCATATCTGTCATATCTGTTGTATTACCAAAATCATACGTGTCATCCATTTCAAAATCTTCATGATTAAATCCTCCCGCTGCCATTGTTTTATTAATTTATTATTTTTTATTGTGCATAATAAAAATGACACAGTCTTACGGATCAAAGTTAGACCCATACAGAAAACTACGTGAGCCCCTGGGTGTTAAGGGCATAAGACAATCGATAGTCATCACAAACAATCCTAGTACCATAGACCAGAACCAAACACTTACAGTCAAGTTTCCAAACCTAGGTCCCAGTGACGTTATCGTTCCTGGCACTGCACGCCTTGCATTTAATATTGAACTTTCATCAGACGCAGATGTGAACAGAACACTGGTTAACAATCTTGGCAGAGCAATTGTTAGAACTATTAAAGTAAAACTTGAAGGACAGGAAGTGTTTAGTCTTGACGACTCAGATGTGTTCTACTGTTACAAAGACCTTTGGCTCACAAGAGAAGAACGAGAAGATCGTATTTATCAAGGCATACAGCCTGATAATGTTTGTAAACTTCGAATCAATTCTGGAGATAAATCATCGTCAGCAGCCAATGACGTTATAATGGCAGAAACATACGGAACTAGATTTTACATTCCACTCGAGTTTGAAATCCTAACAGCTCATTTGCCTTATTATCAAGGGGCACTGAATGACCGTCTGAGCTTTGAACTAACTTTCAATGACTACTCCAAAGTTATTAAATCATCTGATCTCAATGCATCATACAAGATCTCTAACATTTCCTTGGAATATGAAATTGTCACACACACTGAACTAGCCAGGCTCATACAAAATCAGTACCAGTCAAGACTTCCAATTTATTATGACAGGGTGATTAGACATAGTTTAATTCCCAAAGACAAGAGTGACCCAATGTGGAACGTAAACTTGAACACACCTGCTAGGTCACTGAAAGGTATTCTTATGTTGTTTGTTGAACCAGCAGATCCATATAAACGGGATTCAGAAAAATTCTACAATCCTAAGATTACACATTTGTCCTGTACAATTGAAGGCCGTCCTAATCAAGTGTACGCTTCAGGAATGTTACCATACCAGCACTATGACGAAACCACAAAGTATTTTGCGGGTGGAAGGATTAGAGATAAACCTGCAAACATTGCGTGCAAAGATCTACATCTGTATGATGTAAGGATAGGTCAATACCTTACAAACAAATATGCACTGTGGCTAGACCTTCGTAGTACAGATGAGGATTATCTTCATGGGTCAGGACGAACTGTCGAGAACGGTAGTGATGGAATTACAATTCAGATACACAAGAAGGTTGAAACTGCTGCAGCCATAAACATATATTTGTACCTGATATATGACGCACAACTCAATATTGCAGAAAGCAGACTGAGTGGACACATATATTAAAATTATATTGTGTATTAAAATGAACCTGAGCTTAATGACACTCGACCCACACTGTGGCTTATTTTGTGGTGCCACAGGGTGTGGAAAAACTGAATTTGTTCTTAACCTATTACAAACAAGATACATCCACCATTTTGAAAACATTGTAATATTTTGTCCTACAATCAAACACAACAAAGCTTATCACAACCGTTTATTTATTTGGACTGACAGCAACATATACTTAGTTGACCCTGAGAAAAAACTGAATGACTACCTACAATATTTTTACATGCAATTTGAAGGACAGTCAACATTGTTTATTGTTGATGACTGCTCTGCAGAGAAAGACATTGTCAAGAAGAGAAACACTCTAGCAGAACTTGCCTTCAGTGGCAGACATGCAAATGTTAGTGTATGGATTCTCACTCAGAAATATAATGCTGTACTGAAAGATTTTCGTGAACAGTTAAAGTTTATCTGTTTGTTTTACTGTAAGGACCGTGACAGCTTTGAAGACTGTCTCAGAGAGAATGATGTCATCCCAAATAAGCATGAACGAGATGATGTAAAAAATAAACTGAAATCAACTAAGCATCTAAAGCTCATTTTAAAGACAGATCAGCCCACAGGGTATGGGTTAGTAAATTGATGTAAATTAATTTATTCTTTTGTTTGTCCAATAAAAATGACAGACGGACAAATCATACAGGTGCTTGATCTCACACACCTTTTCAAAGATGTTATGCACTTTACTGATTTAATAACATCACCCAAACAGACTTACATAAGCCTTTCAGCACCATCAGAAATATATGTTACATATAGTGTGACTTTGGATTATGTCGATGAGCATCCAAATGTGGAGTGCATGACAGTTGATTTAAAGACACCTACTTTTAAAGTTGATGATACCAACTATGGCTGGTTAGGGGAAGTTTGTTATAGCATATTTAAACAACTGCGCAAACTAAATGTTTATATTGACAGTGTTACAGTTAATAAAGTGGTATTACACAAGGTGAGCCAGCAGTAATATTTTTTCATTTATTATTTTGTCGGACAAATAAAAATGACGGACAATGCTCAAAGCCCTGGCTCATCTAGTTTAAGAAACGTGTTTCACACAACAAACTTACCCATATCCAATACTAATAATGTTTACGAATCAATAGAAAACTCTTTTTCTGTCATACAACAAAATCTTCTTACAGGCAGTGTTAAAATTCAGATTGTTGCAAAAATCGAATTCACTAGAGTGGACGGTGAGGTGATTGTATCGTATATATCAACAAGACAACACACTGTTAACACAAGAAGAGAACCGGAGGTAGAGAACGTGTTTAGAGACAGACTATTACCAGACTTTCTCCAGGCAATCGACAGTGCAAAAATGAAGGGGTCTGGTTGGCACGAAGGACATGTACATGAACTGCAACTAAAGCAGTCAAGGTATCATCCTATATTAGGTAAAGCATGGTTGCCACTGCCAACTGAGGTCGCAAACAAAAAAGCAGTTGTTAACATACAGAACAAAGACAATTTCTGTTTCATGTGGTGCGTACTTGCTAAACTACACTTTGTGAGGTCAAGACCTGATCGTGTATCTAACTACATCAAATTTGTAAATGAACTCAACTTTAGTGGCATTGAGTTCCCTGTTAAAATAGAAGACATAGACTTGTTTGAAAAACTAAATCCTGGTATATCTGTGAATGTGTATGTGTGGGATAATAAATCTGAAAACAAGTTACAGCCAATTAGAGTATCCCCAATTGCCCCAACCTACGGTCAGTCAGAAGATAAGCATGTTGACATGTTGCTAATCGGAGATGACAATAACTTTCACTACACAATTATCAGGAATATGTCACGTCTAATTCATGGACACACAACAAAACACAATGGGAAACAGGAAGTTTGTAAAAAATGTTTACAAAGATTCTCTTCTATTGCAGTGGCGCACAAACACATTTTACACTGCAGGTCAGCTGATGACATACAAACTGTACTTAAGTACCCAGATCCTGGTAGTCAAGTGTATTTTAAGAACTATGGGAATCAGCAAAAGCTGCCGTTTGTAGTATACGCAGATTTTGAATCACTCGTTGTTCCATATGAGGGTCCAGTTCCAGAGTCATTACCAAAGACTATAAAACTAAGTGACCAAGTGGTGTGTTCTTTTGGATACATTATTGTTAGGTCAGACGGTCTTCATTCAGAGCCTGTTATCTACAGAGGTGAAAATGCAGCATGTCTGTTTTTAACAGAAATGAGACATCTGTATAGTCAGGTAGTACAGTATCTCACAACATGTCAGATGCCTTTGGTGATGACAGAAGAAGACAAACTGAAATTTGATACAGCTGAGACGTGTTGGATTTGTGAACAACCTTTAGGTGGTGATAAAGTTCGTGACCACGATCACATAACTGGATGTTACAGAGGTGCTGCACATGGTGATTGTAACTTGAAATTAAAAATAGATCCTAAGACATACAAGTTACCAATCTTTTTTCACAATCTCAAAGGATATGATTCACACATCATCATGCAAGCTGTAGATGAGTCGTACAAAAACATAAGTTGTATTGCCCAGACAACTGAGAAATACTTGACTTTTAGGTTAGATAAATTAGCATTTTATGACTCCATGCAACATTTGTCTTTAGGGTTGGCTAGTCTGGCAGAAGGACTGACTGAGTATCCAATAACAAGTAAATATTTTGAGCCAGACTTGATTAAGAAAGGTGTCTATCCATATGAGTACATTGATCACTGGGTTGTGTTTGAGGAAACAAGACTGCCACCAAAAGAGAAATTTTATTCTACACTAACTGGAAAAGGTATTTCTGACTCTGAATATCAACATGCTCTTGATGCGTGGGGGAAGTTAGGGTGTCAGACAATTGGTGACTATCACGACCAGTACTTGAAAGCTGACGTTTGCTTGCTAGCAGATGTATTTGAAAGTTACCGTGAGAAGGGTTTGTTACACTACAGACTTGACCCTGCTTGTTACATCACTAGTCCTGGCATGACATGGGATGCATTTTTGAAATCCAGTAAGATATTTATAGACCTGTTGTCTGATCGTACGATGGGTGAAATGGTGGAACGTGGATTGAGGGGAGGGATTAGTATTGCATCGAACAATTACGCCAGAGCCAACAACAAATATCTGGACGCCCCGGACTTTGACCCCTCAAGCCCGGGGTCAAGGTCATTCATTACGTATTTGGACGCTAACAATTTGTATGGGTTCGCAATGTGTGAATTATTGCCCCTGAAAAACTTTTGTCTGTATGATTTGTCACAGTATGATGTAACAGGGTTAACAAACAATATTATGAATCTTGACCAAAATGACGCGAAGGGTTGGATCTTTGAAGTAGACCTGGAGTATCCACACCATCTACATGATTACCATAATGATTATCCATTAGCTGTTGAAAAAATGAGTATGACGGGGAAAAAAGAAGACACTAAACTTGTGCCAAATCTAAATGACAAATTCAATTACGTTTGTCACTATCGCTTGTTGCAGTTTTACATCAGACACGGGTTAGTACTAAAGAAAGTTCACAGAGGAATTCAATTTGATCAGAGTGCTTTCATGAAAGATTACATAATGAAGAACACAACCCTTCGTGCCAGAGACGGCAACACTGCATTTGACAAAGACTTCTTTAAGCTTATGAACAATGCCTGTTTTGGCAAGACGATGGAAAATCCTCATCACCGCAAAGATGTGAGACTGGTCACAACTGAATCGGGCGCAATTAAACTTACAGGCAAGCCACAGTACACAGGGTACAAAGAATTTCATTCATCATTGTATGCTGTGTCACTCAAAAAAAAGATTGTTAAACTGGACAAGCCAGTATTCATTGGTATGGCAATTCTTGAGTTGTCAAAACTGGTGATGCTTGAATTTTATTATGATTACTTCAAATTAAAGTATCCTGACTGCCGTCTGCTATACACTGACACTGACTCTATGATCATTGATGTGTGTACTGAAGACTTTTATGAAGACATGAAAACAGAGTTACACATGTATGACACATCTGACTACCCTAAGGATCATCCACTGTTCAGCACACAGAATAAGAAAGTGCCTGGGAAGTTTAAAGATGAACTGAATGGTGTGCCAATAGTTGAGTACATTGGACTGAGATCAAAAATGTATTCTATAATGCACCAGAAAGGCAGTCAGTCGAAAGCCAAAGGAATTAAAAAAACAGCAATAAAAAATAAAGACATACGTCATGAACATTACAAAGAAGTGTTAGATGGTGCATTAATGCCTGATTATCCAAACAAGTCACTGAGATCAAACAAACATAATCTTGAAATGATCCAAACACATAAGAAATCACTTGCAGTTGGAGACACGAAACGAGTGTTTCACACTAAGGAAAAAGCTTATGCACCAGGTCATTACAGGCTCAAGTTATCTGAAGACATTTGTGATGAACTGGTTGATGAATTAATTGACGACTTAGTTACTGAAATGAGTAACGGTGTCTGGGGGAATAATCTGTAATTCTTCTCTGACAAATGCCCTCTGGGGTGCAGGGTCATACAGATAATATATTGTTGCGTCTGCGCCGGGAATTATTTTTTTTTATATTATGAACGGATGTTGACCAAATGGGGTCTGTCGCTCTGCGCTTTATGTCATTTTCAGCTTCACCTGGTTGATACAAATATCTCACCTGTTTAGTAAATAAACTTGTGTCGGGTGCTGGGGTTGGGGTTGGGGTTGGTCCTGTTTTTTGCTCTGTAATTGTTTTCAATTTAATAGCATCAGCAGGTTTTGGGTGCCCTTCATTGTTCATTGCTTTTATCACATGTGGTAACCTTTGTACCCATTCAGTGTTCCGGGTGTCATGCATGAGTTCCTTAGAATACTGGTAACTGAAAAGTCTTTCTGATAACTGTTTGTTAAAGTTTTCTACAATTGCCTGCGATCTGTGTACGCCTGGAATGCCGCGTCTGACCAGTACACCATGCTTAGCAAATAACTGATTAACTGCACCCTTAAATTCAGATCCATCATCAACTTGAACAAGTCTGGGGTATCTTAAAGGGCCTCGACTATATATTTTTGATAAAGCAGTAGCAACTGTACTGGCTGTTTTGTCAGATATGGGTTCAGCGTCTTTGTATCTTGAAGCAATGTCTACGACAGTTAATGCGTACTTGTATCGTTTCTTTCTTATTGTGTCATGCGGTAGGAACAGGAGGTCCATTTGGTGCGTGTCATTAGGTGTTGTGTTCTCAAAATGGGGTCTAGATATCTTTCTTGGAGCAGGTAAATATATCTGCCAAATTGCCTGTCTCTGTAACCATTGCTTGACTTGATTGAGTGTTATATCTCCGCCCACAGCGGCATGTAATTTCTGAATAGCGGTTGCTCCTTTATATTACCCTGATGGTGAGTAATATATTTTCGATAGTTTATTTTCGGCTGCCATTTTTTCTAGCAATGAAAACTCCAGTAAAATAAACAAATATCATTCCCACTAGAACAAAGATTACCTCCCCGTTTCTTTGTTCTGGGCTTGGTTGATAGTAGTCACTTAGTTTTGGTTTTGGGATAGACATATCTTCACCCGTGACTAAAAAATACTCACGGATTGCGTCGTCTGTATTTGAAAACCTATGTTGTGCGTGACCTTCTAGCCTGAGTTTTTCATTGATGAAATCAAGTTTCTCAATTCTATTCTTTTCGTAATCCTGTTCTGCCTGTGCTAATTTTTCTGACGCTTCATTATGACGCTTTATTTCTTCTGCAGATTGTTCTCTACCCATTAGAAAAGAGATAATTAGAGCCGCTAAACGCGAGGGCGTTGACCATCGCTCCTCCCACCATAATAGCTATCGTTGCCATATTTATTTTTATTTACATAGATATATTTTCGGGAATAATTCCTTGTTTAACAAGAAGGTCTTTCGTGGCGATTGATGCTGTTACAACTACAATTAGCTTAGCGCTGTCTTCAAAATCGAGTCTACTGAGGTCTGGTGATTTCATTTTGAGTAGATTTTTTCCCAGCATAGAAAACGCTACTGCTAATGCACTGATTACTGCAGAGTGATACACAAGATTCATTAAATTCTTTGAGTCATTCATTTCTTAGGCAAGAAAAAATTAAAATAATAAATTTATTACTGCATGATAAATGGGTCGACAACTTTGGGTATTGTTGGTAATGTGGAGACTTCTGTTTTTGATGATGGAGTGTTTAATTTTTTGGTCACTGTACGAGTCTGTGGCTTGTATTTTTTGTATAATTGGTAAGCTACAAAACCAGATCCGACAACAAATGCGGCAACTACATATTTTGCTGTTTCAGAATTAGACTGGGTTGAAGGTCTTTCACTTTGATGTGGGTGTGACAGGGGTGTTGAAAGTCCTGTCAGTTCCGTCAGTCCTGACGGTCCTGACGGTGTTGACGGCGGGTCACTTACATGAGCCTTTTCTGTTAGCGCCTGTAGCTGTAACTTTTTCTGCTTGTTCCATTCGGCTAAACGTTTACCAGACTGAATTCTGCCTGGGTTTTTAATTTTTGTCACTGTGTGAATCTGAGTCTGGGCAGGGTCTGGGGCAGGGTTCATCTGTGGGGTCGTTTGGGGGGTCGTCTGTTGGTCGTCCATTTTTATCATCAAAAAAATTTAATTTCGTGAAATCGATATGGCTGCTAGTTACAATTAATGTTACCAGAGGAGCCAGCAAATTACCAAATCTGTAGAATAAAAGGCAAGCTAATTTACCAATTGCACTCGTTACAATGGGGTTACTCTCGAGGTCATTTGTGAGATTTTCAATGTCTACAGGGAGAGCGTAACTCACAGCTTTTGAATATAAGCAGACAATTGATTTGCTCAAATCACGGGTCATTAGTGAAGCCATGTGCTGTTCATATTTAAAATGAAGTTTAAATAAATCAGCAGCCGTGAGGGATAGTATATCTTCAGTTGAATATAGCTTCCCAAGACAAGATTTCGAATGACCAGAAACCACTACAGATAAAAGTCTTTCCCTTTTTGAATCTAAGTCTATGTTTTCTACAGCGCCAATATCATTTAATAGAAGGAGTTCGTCTGTGTTCATTTTATAATGCAATTAAAAAAGATAATTTATAAACACATTTGTTTCTTTGTCAGTAAACCAGACATGAGTACATTAAGCCCTCACATGTAGAACCGTTTTGTAAATGATCCCCCTCCTTTCAAATAATAACGTTCCCCTTGTTGAACTTTGACACAACTTAGCGATTTGAAAGGGTGTAGCTATAAAGGCCTTTGACGGCTGAGAGCCTTTTCAAAATGCGGCTCGTGTCTGAATTGAAAAGGAATGGAATGCGGCCGCTAATAGCGCGGCGTGAGGCAACACAAAAGGCGATCAACCGTGACACCACCTGGCAGCTCATGCTTACGATAAAATTGTACTGACATGAGTGTCTGTAAGTGCGTGTGTGTGTGTGTGTGTTTGTGTGTGTGTGTGTACGTCTGTTTGATTGTGTGTTTGTTTGTTTGTTTGTTTGTGTGTGCGTCTGTGTGTTTTTGTCTGTGCGTCTGTGTGTGTGTGTTAAATATTACTTGTTAGTTTCTTATCAAACTGTTTATAGTGCACAGTATAACCACCATCTGATTTTTCGGGAACCAGCCACTGAGTAAATATGAAGTCAATTTCGAAACTCTTCTTGTCACCTCTCAGCAAATAGCCTTTTCAAAGCTGTAGAGCCGGTTTATTCATAGAGTGTTCCCTTACTAAGTTGAATAGCGACGCCCTACTCTGTCGGCGCGTTGGCTGTTGGCCATTTGCATTTAATGGCAAATCGAACGGGTAAACACATAATTGAAAAAATTAAAAATTCCGTTATGAATACCGTGACATGCTGGGTGCATACCGATCTGATTCAAAAGATTTCGATCCCGGTTTCAAAAGGCAATCTCGTCCCGACATGAAAATGCGAATAATTGTGACCCGCCACCACAAAATGAGTCTTAAGTCACTTTTTGGACATTTTGAGATATTGATATCAGCAGAAACTAGAAAGAAACCCCTTTTCAATGGTGCCAATAACATGTGAATCAGACGATTGATCACCGAGTTATGGTTTATAGAAACTGGGGACCCCACACATGTACCCGACCACGCCACCCGACAATTTTCAAAATGAGTCTAAAGTCACTTTTTGGACATATTGAGATATTGATATCAGCAGAAACTAGAAAGAAAACCCTTTTTAATGGTGCAAATAACATGTGAATCGGACGATTGGTCACCGAGTTATGGTTTTTAGAAACTGGGGACCCCACACATGTACCCGACTATGCCACCCAACAATTTTCACTAATAGTGGGAAATCAGGTCAGGGACATTACGACTCATTTCGTGGTGGCGGGTCACAATTGCTATTTTCAGAACAGGTCTATTCATATCTTACCTGAATTGAAGTGGGGGTCTTTCAAAACCAGTCAAGCGTAGGCATGAGGTGTTTATGTATTATATGTAATTGCTTCGGGTTACAAGCACTGGTTTGATCGGGCGTTTTGTCTGGGGGGGGGGGGGGGGGGATTTGAAGTATTATTAACACTATGACTGAGTTAACCCCTTAAATTCTCAGTCATAGTGTTAATAAAGATTCAGTTCTTTCTTTATATATCTAATTACAGAGAAAAATAAAAGGAATTTGAGAAAAAGGAAAGGCAAGGTCGTGTGCGTTTTTGTGAGCGAATAACATAGAAAAATGAGGACCATAGAAGATTCCCTAATACTCTCATATTCCCCCTCTCTTTTGTATGGTACGGTCTTGTCAGCGGTTTGTCTTGTGACAAATATCCCGTGTATGAACGAGGACATGTGCAATCATAGGGAAAGCGTTTTGCACGGGGTTTTAGCGAGAGCTCAGGCAAACAGATATGTAGGGTAGTTAGTGCGGGCTTTTCTGTCAGTGAGGACGGACGTATGTTGGATATGCTAGACGTATTCCAAAACTCTAAAACCTAGAATTCAGGTATGTTTTTAAATGTATTATTGACAGCTGCTGAGTTAAAGATAGTATGCGTTAGTAAGAGATATTTCGGTTGTGTATCGTTGATGTGGTTCAGTTATGTCGGTTTGGAATTCGTTGAGATAACCGGTGATTTTTCTATGTAGTTATTTACCGAGATGGATAACTAAGGAATGTGAGGTGTGTATGCTTAAGTCGTTTATGAAGGTAGTACGTGGTTGGTTTATGTGACCCATTGTCAAAAGGTGTTGCTAAGATGGTTGCCCAAACTGTATGCATAATAAAAGCACGTCCAGTCCTGATTCATCTGCTTTTAGTAGTTAAGATCATGGTAAAATGCCTGAATATACACTAGAAATAACATGGGAGACACATTGTGAGAGGTTTAGTGACTGTATGATCAAAATGTTGGCCAAGGCAGAAAATTTCCCTTGCCAGAAAGCATCACCGATCGACCTCGTGTGAGCGATGTGATGGTGTGCAAAGAAAAGGTGGACCTACTGGTTTCATATCATCAATTCTGTGAGGCAGGACATGTATAAATATTTACCAGTTAAGAACAGATATTTTCATGTGCGAAATATTGCGCTATTGCCTATTAAAAAACGGCATGTTGAACGTCAGGCGTGTTGTAATTTTGCGACAGAATATCTCTTCCCTGAACTTCGCACAATGTGAACCTCATAGCAGACGAATTATGACCATCCCTTCCTCTCCTGTACATGCAAAATGCACCCACTTCGCATGTTTCAAGATAAAAACACAGACATACATTTTTGAAAGGCGAGTTTACTTCCACCGGTTTTTGTTGTAATAATCGACGTTCGACATAGTTGTCTTTTCTTCCTCAACTGCTGCCGATTTCATTTTTGAAAATTTACCCATCGTTTCTTCGTATCACGTGATGCATAGGCGCTATGCTGGATCGATGATTGCGACAAGCTTCAAACCGACGGAACTCGAGAAAGGCATGTTGTAATATTCGCCTTTGTCTGACGTTCGACATAAAATCTACGTTTAACATTCTTTCTGTATTGTTTTTGCATAAATGTTGCCTAGACAAAGGATTGATATGGCATTTGTACCGATATGATTTACAAACTGTACAGATTGAAACAAATTGGGCAGTTTGTTGTCGCCAGCCATGTGCATTGAAAATGATTTAGCGAGTTGTACGTCATATTACCACAATGCGTGTGAGGTAAACATGACGTTCGATCAAAGAAAGGTGATATTTGGTGCAGCATTTTTGCCTAGACCACTCTCTGTAACGTCGTGTTTGGAGAAAACTGCTAATTAGTAGCATGTAAAACCGATTCAGACAAAATGCGGTCACACGTGTTTGTAGTTGTTGACAAGCTCCTTTTTCAAGGCGTGTTGCGTCGACCGTCAAATTTGCAACACGGCCGATATTGTAAACCTGATGTGCAATCACCTGTTAAATGGTGGTGTTGTTAGAACGCCTTTCGCACTCAGATCGCCATTGTTGACACTTTCCATCTCGTAGAGTCACCCATGGAATCGTGTGAAAGGCCTTGAGAGGGGGAGTGTCATGTTTGATGATAGAACATGCAGATGAAGTGTTGAAAGTGTACATGATACACGAAAGTGTAAATAGAGATGGCAACTGTAAATAGAGATGGCAACTTTTTTTTCAGAGCGCTCAGCCTTCTAATATTTGGCACAGAAATGTGCCATGAAGAGCTCAGGTGTCGCATTGTTATTTGTATGGCATTGCATCCAGTTTTCTGAATGGTTCTAATTGGTGCGCTCCTCATGACTGTGTCACCAGCTGAAGTTATTCAAATGGCTGTGCTGACCTCAGTTTCACCTGATGCTTCAGAGCGTCTGTCGTTTGAAGCTGAAGTCATATCAGTGGTTAAAAACTGCAGCTTGTCAGGGTTGTGGGAGTTTTGCGCAGCGAGTTTTGTGCTGCGCAGCGAGTTTTGTGCTGAAGCGTCCAAACCAGTCGGTTTTCCAGATCTTGGTTGGGAGATGTACAGGCGTCACTGCAGCCGCAATTTTCGCGCTCACAGTTGTGAGGCTGGACAGAAATTGTTCATCATGTGGTTCTCACTCCGCAGTGACATGGTTGCTGATCACTGGGTGCCAATCACTTTGTGCCTATCGTTCCCCGCACACACACTCAAGTTCCAGTGGTTGGAACCTTCCATCTTGTTCATTGGAATGGAACTGAATATGTTGGGCAAGTTAAAGACGTTGACGAACTTCTGCCGGTTGCCTGTGAGTTTCATGTCAAAGCGCCGGCACTTGTACTTTTGGCCTATCCGCTTTGACTACTCGTGGGAACCATTTTGAGGGGTGGGGGGTTGGGGGGGGGGGTCTCTCTCAACCTCGATAAAAGCACATCCAGTCAGAGGCGTCAGTTTTTCCCAGTAATTTAGGACAGATACTGCATAGACATTGCAGAAGACACGGATATAAAATTAAATCAGTGATGTCAAGTTGTTTGTGTTTTCCTACACATTTCAGTATATTTACTGACGTGTAGCAAACCAAACGTGACATCACTGTATTTGTCTGTTTCTCCTGCAATTTATAGTTGCTTGAAGACCCATACTGACCATCTGTCACTATATTAATAGTTCTCTGAGAGGAGCCCCGAGACACCTACGTAAGAGTTTTGGCCCAAGTGTAAAAAAACAAAATAACATATATTTATATTATTATAATGTATGATTTTTTAACACTGTTTTAACCTTCATTGTGGTGAGACACTTTTGAGAAGAAATAAGTGTAAAACGAGATGTGATTTGCAGTTTTAAGGATTGATCAGCAGTTCAAATACATGACGAATAGTGCAGAACGATATGTGATTTAGCAATATTGCGGATTGATCAGCAGTTCAGGTAAATGAGGAAATGTGTATATGCAGTCTTTGTAGCGGAAGAAAAGTGACTTGTGGGCGAACTTGTGGTTTTGGATGGATAAATGTTATACCTCCGTTCAGTTTGTTGTAATTATGACGTTCGACATAATATCTGTTCCTGAGTTTGCATTTATTCTTTCTGTACTTTAAATAAAATGATAATAGGAAATGTTGCTGTTGTCTCTCTTAATTCTTTTTACATCCCTGAGACTGTGGTTTGTAAGAGAATGTGGATGCATTTCACATTTACAACAAACAGAAAGAAGCACCTGTGTCGGATGTCCGGTATTACAACAATTTATCTCTTAAAGTGACACTCAGAAAACCTTAACGATTTAGTTTTGCAACAGAAATTCACATTTACTAATCCATTTAACTGTTCAAGTAAACATTTTCCAACTTGGATCCAAACCCCCCCCCCCCCCCCCCCCCCCCCTCCCCAAACTTACACCGTTGTGTTGTAATACCTGACCTTCGACATAATGTCATATAAAAACTTCTGAATGAGATTTCTCTGAAACTAAGGAACAGACTATATTCCAATTTCACATACTATTTGCACATGCTATAAACTGTCCAACACGGATTTTTCATGTTATTCTATCACTTTTTATTTTCAAGCACCCTTGTTGCCATTTCAGTAACACCTTTTGTCAATAGGTCATGTATAGTCTTTTCCAATGTATGTAATAATGTATGGCGAAAGTGCCAGGTTATAATCTTTCAATGTAGTGACAGCGTTATGGTGTGTTACGAAAGTAGTTCGTGTTATGAAGCACGTGTGTGTGTGAATGAACGTGTGAGTTATTTGCATCAGAAAGGTTAGGTAAGGTACCTCATATTATCCAAGCTGTGTGTGTGTTGCAAGTGTTATGATGTCAGGACTTTGTGTACAGAGTTCTTGTGTGGAGCGGAGCGACGTGACGCCAAGACGTCATTCAACGGAGGCTGCCGCCGAGGACCTATCGTGAGGTCATTTTACCACTCGAGGAGTGAGCGACCGGTGCCTAGACACCCGGGTCATCAGACTGCACTATGGAAGCGAGTCAGGAGGACGTCCATGTACGAGAAACGGGGGACTACTCAGAAGTGTGCGACGCGAGAAACTACACGCCTAGACGTGGAAGGACAGAACGTTACAGAACGATAACACCAGTGTTGAGGCGCCATATTGGATGTGCGACTACCGCGTGTTTTTGTGTTCCCAGTGTTTAAGTGGTTTTTCGTTGGATGTACGGTGTTTTCGTGTGCTGAAAGTAAGCTGAGTGTCATATAAGAGTGCGCTGATAAGGATTGTATGCTTGTTTTTCGTCGGATTCGGTTGCTGTTGAGTGGTATCGTATTGAATAGTATTTTGTCGTTTCAACTTTGTTTACGTCGCCATTTTGGACCTCCGCCACCCTGTTTTTGTGCTGCTCTTTAGTGTGTGAAGTGTTTCCTGTGTGAGTTTGTGTGTCACCCGCGGTTGCTTCTGTTGTTTGTGTTCCTGCCGTCCTATTTGTTTTACGTGTGCTGCACCCCAATTTTATTTTCTCTCTCCCGTCGCCATCTTACCCTTCCCACTTCGGCGTCTTCGGCTGATCTCGCCGCTGTCGGACCGGGATTGCCCGTTGCTTGATAATTTTTTTCCCCATATCCATTTTTTTCTTTCAGTATTGGTATTGCGTATTATCAGCGTCGCTCCCCTACCACACTCACACACACACACACACACACACACACACACACACACACACACACACACACACACACACACACACACACACACACACACACACACACACACACACACACGGGTACACACATACACACTCACACACATCCTACTGCACATTTTCTCCTTTCCTCCATTTCGCACCCTCTCCTCGTCTTTCTTTCTCTTGTTCTCATCAAACAATCATGCTCATCAGATACACACGCCAACAACTGCTATTTCTAAGTCGCCACGCCACCAACTGCGCGGACGGCCAGGTGCTGCCGACAGTGTCGCGGCAGACGCCTTACGCGGCATCCAATCGCGATAGAGAGGCCGCAGGGGCGGAACAAGCAGAAGGCGCGACTCACCAACACACACGCACACTTCTTCTTCTTTCCCCATACCCTTCCGCCTCCCCCCTCCTTCTCGTCGAAGTCTCTTTCCCCACCCCCTCCCTTCCTTCTCCCATTTCTTCTCCTGTCTTCCTCATCCACTTCTCCCTGCTCTCCTCAACTGCCTTCTTTTCCGCCTTCCTCCCCCTCCCTCCCCACACTACCTCCTCCTTCGCCCGCTTTTTTCTCCTCGTCTTCCTCTCCTCCCCCTTTCTCCTCCCCTTTACCCTCCCCCTCCCTCATCTTTTCCTACTCCCCTCCCTCCCCCTCCTCCCCCACCCTCTTTCTTGTCTGGTTCTCCTTCCTCATCTTTTCCTCCTGCCTCCTCTCCCCCCTCTCTCCTCTTTCCCCCTCCCCACCCTCCATCTTCTTTGTCCTCTTCTTCGTCCGTTTCTTCTCCCTCTTCTTCCGCCTCATCCAACCTGAAACTGTGTCTGTTCAACGCACAGTCTGTCTGCAAAGATGGCAAAGCCGACTTGATTTCAGATTTCATCCTAGACAATGAGCTAGATGATGTGTTCACCGAAACGTGGCTCCGCCCAGCTGGGGATGAACCCATCATCTACAGGGACTGTCTTTTCCGCTCACCTCTCCTTCTGTCTCTCCCTTTTGCTCATCTCTCCTCTGAATCTGTCGAGGCCCTAGCAACATTCCTGGCCAGTCTCATCTTATGTATCTACCGCCCCCTCCAAGCTCTCAAAAGAAACTCACAAACTCCACGTTCCTCACCGAGTTTGACCTCCTCGACCATTACAGCACACGACCCGGAAAACACATCGTTCTTGGCGACTTCAACTTCCACTTCAACAAACCCGACCACCCCGACACAAAACGCCTTTGCACGTCACTTTCAAACCACAATCTTACACATCACCATCCCACCCACTGTCTCGGCCACACCCTCGACTGGATCATCACCCGCACCTCCGATCAACTCTTTCTCGACTCTGACATCTCCTTTATGCTCCCCTCTGACCACCTCGCTATTCTCGTCTCCCTCAACCTACCTCCCCGGGAAAAAACCAAGCTCCTTGTCTCTCGTCGCAAACTAAATTCTGTCAACCGAGAGAACTTCTTCGACGAAGCTGTCGACCTTCTCTTGGACCCCGCCCCCTCTCCTGATCTTTAATGCCACTTCGATTCCTCCCTTCGAAAACTCCTAGACACCCATGCCCCTGTCACCACCTGCTCCATGCCCGACCGACTCCCCTCCCCCTGGCTCACCAACGACATAACTGAGGCCAAGCGTGAGCGCCGACAAGCGGAATGCCGCTGGCGCTCATCCGACCTCACCGTTCACAGACAAATCTTCCAAACCGCCAGATCCAATGTCTGCAGAATGATCTCTGATGCCAAACGTAAACACCTTCAAAACAAAATCCTGGACTCCACTTCTTCCAAAACCCTCTACGCTACTATGAACACACTTCTAGGCACTTCCAAAGACTCTCCTCTCCCCAACACACACAGCAAAGAAGAACTCCCGTCCGCCTTTCCACCTATTTCTCTGACAAAATCCAAACTCTGCACAACACTCTATACTCTACCTTCTCCGCCTTGCCCTCCCTCTCCCCCCCCCCCCACCCCTTTTCTGGCACTCCCCTCTCGTTCTTCCGCCCTGTCTCTCAGGATGAAGTTCTCAAGACCATAAAGTCTATGCCTTTCAAAACCTGTGAACTAGACCTTCTCCCGGCTTCTCTCTACCGGGACGGCCTTCTAAAACTCTTGCCCTTTATTACCGACATCATCAACACATCTCTAGAGAATGGCTCTGTCCCCGATATCTTCAAGTCCGCCATCGTCCGCCCTCTCCTCAAAAAAACACAACCTGGACCCAAACGAACTATCGCCCAGTCTCCAATCTCTCTTTCCTGTCCAAGCTTCTTGAGAAGGTTGTTCTCAACCAGCTCAACCTCCACCTCGCCGACAACAATCTCCTCAGTCCCTTCCAGTCTGCCTATCGCAAACATCATAGCACTGAAACAGCCCTTCTAATATCTTGAACGATCTGCTCCTCTCCGCCGACTCGGGCAACATCTCCATTCTTATGCTACTCGATCTCTCTGCCGCCTTCGACACTATAGATCACTCTGTCCTCCTCCACCGCCTTTACCACTCCGTTGGCATCACTGACTCTGCTCACTCCTGGTTTCTCTCCTACCTGTCCGACAAACAGCAGTCCGTCACCATTGACGGCGTCTCCTCAACCCGGCCAGGCTCTCCTGCGGAGTTCCATAGGGGTCCGTCCTGGGCTCGGTCCTTTTCACACTCTACACCTGTCCTCTGTCCAACATCATCCAGTCTCACCACAACTACTCGACAAAGACAAACTCGGCAACACTCAGTCACTACTGACTCGCACGGATGACTGCTACGAAGATGTGAAAAACTGGATAACAGTAAACAAACTTAAACTGAATGACGACAAAACGTAAGCCATGCTGGTAGGTAATCGCCAGAAACTCTCCCAGCTCCCTCTCTCTCTCTCCATCTTCAACTCGACAGCACCCCCATCCCCATCTCTGACTCGGCCAAGAACCTCGGCGTTATCCTCGATTCCTCTCTTTCCATGACCAGCTTTATCTCTGCCACTGCCCGGGCATGCTATTTCCACCTCCGTCGCGTCAGTCAGATCAGAAAATACCTCACCACCGAAGCTGTCACCAAACTTGCTGTCTCTCTCATCTTATCTCGCATCGACTATTGCAACTCTCTCCTTTCCGGCCTTCCCCACTCCACCACTTTCACTCCCCAGCGCGTCCAGTACAATGCTGCCCGACTCGTCCTCACAAAATAGAAATCCGACCACATCACTCCCCTGCTCAAACTCCTTCACTGGCTTCCCGTCCCCCAACGCATCCAATACATGATTCTGTCTCTCTGCTACAAATCCATTAACAACTACGCTCCTGCCTATCTACCCCACCCGGGTCTGCCCTGGGGGACTTGGGTGGGGTTAGGTATTTTTTAGTTCCCAGGGTCACCCTGGTCAGCCCCACAGGGTGGGTTTTTCTCTCTATTCTGGGGCATGTGTTTCTGTCTACCCTTTGTCCATTCACCTGTATTTGCCTTTTTAAAACTCTCCCCACTGTCTGCACTGCCTGTAGCTCTTGATATTGGATGTGTGTTGCTAAATGGTCTTAGCTTTATTTAGGCCCCATGTTGTAGGTTTATTTAACGTATTTGACCGGCTGGCGACATACATTCAATTTTCTGTTTAGTTTTTTTTTTCACAAGCAGTGCAGGCACGTCCTGAGAAAGCCTTGTTGCTGTCGGGACGTTAAGCAATGTACAATCAATCAAATCCTGCCTATCTCTCCAACTTACTTCACCCCTACACTCCTTCCCGCTCCCTCCCCTCTGCCTCCGACCCTCTCCGCCTCCACATCCCCTGCACCAAACTCAGCACTTTCGGTCCCCGCACCTTCTCCGTCAACGGTCCATCCACCTCGAACACTCTCCCACCATCTCTTCGTCAGAAACACCCTCCTCCTTCCAGTCCGCCCACAAAACTCACCTCTTTCAACAGTTCTAGCACTACAACGCCACCACACTCCCCACCCTAAGCTGACTGTCGTAATGTATTTGTGATACGTGAGTCATTGTCAAAAGCGTGCGCATGCGTGCGCGAGTTGTGAGTGCGCGCTTAGAGTTATGATTATTATAAGATAAGCATTAAAAATACCTGATTATTATTATTTTTTTATTATTATTTTTAAACAGGTTGGATTGTGAGGACAATTACCTAGCCTGACGTTGTGTATGTGTATGCGGTGTTGATGTGCTTGTAGTGAGAAGTATATGGCGTAAAGAATCTTTTGAGTTTATGTTATTTGTTTTGTTCGGAGCAAAAGGAACCAGAAGAAATAGAAACAGTGTTCTAGTTGTACCGCGTGAATGCACCCGACTGAATCAGTGGCGGTGCGTGCGTCTGTTGTGCTGTGAATCTGTACGTGCGACTGGGGAGAGCCTGCGTGCGTTACACCCCTGCTGCCATTAAAATAACACAAGCGTACGCTGTCTGTTAACCTATATCATACTGAGGCTAAAAGCTTCAAATTTGTACACTGCCATATGCAAGCTACTTTATAGTACTGACAGATAAAGATATAGACCAATGACTATTTCAAGGGTGGAGCCACTGAGAATAGCTTGGCGCCTAGAGGCGCCAAGCTATTCTGGCACTACCCTTGAACTATTTTAGTCAAACTTATTTCACACACTGGTGTATTCCAAATGATAAGGGTTAACATTTATTGCCAGGTGACAGGACTTGCCCGCAAACTCAACGCGGTCAGATAACCCATGCAGCACAAATATATATGGAGCCAGCACGAAACAAACAACCTCAAGAGCCGCGGGGCTCAAGAGTTTGTTTTTTTTTTTTGCCTCTTACACACGTGGTAATCGCATCCGTTTCTTTTTTTCTTTTTTCCCCCGGCGGTGACTGAAGGGTTTGTGAAGCACTTCTCAAAATGTGTTCCCGAATGGTGAATTTTCCCAAGAGTAGGTCGTCAAATAGTGTACTTGTCACATGGTGTTATCAAATAGAGTGCTTCTCAAATGGGGTAACCAAATGCAGCACTTCTCAAATGCGTCATCAAATAAAAATGTTAAAAGTCAAAAGTTCACGTCTTTTGTTCACCGAGGTGATTGAGTTTGTTTACTGCGCGCCGAATAGGGTTTTGAACGTAGTTTGACCCCAGCTGGGTTCAAACCCGCGACCTTTCGGACTAGAGTCGAACGCTCTGTCACTTGACCCACCTAACTCTCTGTTATCACAATAAGCAGCGACGGATCGGTACAGCGTGAAACAAGATGAGGATTTCATCCTGAAGTCTACCGTATTGTTTGGACCTCACGTGCATTTTTCTTTAAGGAACATTCGGATTTGTTCATATTTTTAAGCTTATCTTTCTGATCCATTTCCCTCCTCTCTAAGCCAACCTCTGATCTACACACATGCCGGCGCACACAAATAAAGACGGCCATACAGAGCTTCCCGCCATTAGTACGCTTTGTGGGCTAGAGTAGCGACATGATATCTGAAGAAGAAGAATAGCACGAGCAGCAAAATGACGTCACCAGGCTATAAGCATCATGTCATGGCAACGCTGGTCTCACGACGCCGTGTACACTGTGACGAATTTGATGTTTCACGTCACTCATCCAAAAGGCACGCTCTTCCAGAGCTGACTGTTTTGTTCCACACAGCCTCTTCCTGGGCTGTCTGTTTGGTGGGAGTAAATCGTGGCTCCAAAACTTGCAAAAATAAATAAATTATTATTGAAAATGTTGAAGAGGTACAACGCTGGATTACGAACTCGTTCACATTCAGTATCCCCCTTTACCCACCTCCCCCGCCCCCTCCCCTCCCCCCCCCTGCCTGATCCGCTCGGCAATGGCACACACAAACACAGACGGCAGACACACGACGCTTCCTACCGGTTATACGTTCTGTGGGCTGGCGTAGCCACTGCTATTTTGAAGATTAAAGTAGAATGGTCCATGCCCACAAAGCCTCTTCTGATTAAGCTTGCATGCATATTCCATCTTTTCCACAATGCGTTAGCAAATATCATACAAAAATGAAGGAGAACATCGCGCCAGCTCATATACATGTAAAACACTGACGTGCTGGTGATTTGCGTCAATTAGGAACATTGCATAAAACACTGACGCGTTTGGTGCTTTTACGTCACCGTCACTGTTTGATTCTTCTGATGAAATTAAGGAGTCATACTTCTGACATTTATTCCGCATTGGACTTTTATTTTCGAAAAAGGTGAAGAGGTACAAAGCTGGCTAACGAACTCATCCAATGTCTTTCTACAAACTAGCCATATGCAAAATTTCAAGTGGATATAATCAAAATTGCGGGGTCAACCGACTTTCTATAAACAGTTCTTTTATGTCTGCAATGAGACATCCAATTACAATATGTTCGGAGGCTCTCTTAGCCACCCACTTAAAACAGTATTTTGATAAGTTTCAAGTTTGTGCGTACAGTAATATCGGAGATTCTCGTGTTTACATACATACGCACACACACACACACACACACACACACACACACACACACACACACACACACACACACACACACACACACACACACACACACACACACACACACACACACACACATACGGCGCTTCGCGCCAAAACGACGTTCAACAGCAAGTTTAGAGTGGCTAGCCGTGACGTCATTTTATCTTGTTACTTCTTTGCGAGACCAATAGCCCAGCCCGCCTGTTATATCCTTTGCATTCTACGGAACGCGCCCCGTCAGCCCCATCCTAAAGTCTACCGTATTTTCAATACGGAAAACAAAAACCAAACAACAACAACAGCTATGGCAGTAAGTCAGTGAACCGACTAATCGACCTATAAATTGATTCACGGGCAGGGAGCAACATGCGCCCCGCATCATTAGCTGCGAAAGTGTCGTATAGAGTTGCCGTATTTCACGCTGTACCGATCCGCCTCGAATGAGTTGAAGTCACTCAGGTTTGACATTGGCGTAGACAGTCCCGAAGAGACAAAGAGAATATGTCGAAATTACTCAGAAAGTTGGGGAAGGAAGAGAGGGGTGGAGGATTTGAGAGGGTGATTGAAGCAAGGGGCCGGAAGGAGGGGGTGTGGGAAGGAGGAGGAAAGGGTTACACGGTATGGTTCAGGAGGGGTGGGGATGTGGTGTGGGGGTGTGTTATAATCGTAATATTAAACTACCGTGTTTTTTGTTCTTCTTGTGACTGATTGTCATTGTCATAATTTCGTGATGGTTTTAATCCTAGTTTTCGTGATTCGTGCCGGATTGACAGAACGAAGTCTCTGTGAAGCCGTGACAGTAAGACGTACTCTGACCCCCCCCCCCCCACACACACACACACCTTGCCCCCTTGCCCCCCTCAGTTTAGTGTGCGCGAATTTCCAGTATACACCGGGGACACCGTAATGCACGTTGAAAATTGAGATGTTATGTTGTGTCTGTTCAGTTTTCCAGAGCTTCCTATCACAGATCCAGGAACCTACAAACGTTTAGTCCCCCCCCCCCCCCTCCCCACAGAGGCTCTTCTCTAGGAAGTATACTGACCAGGAAATAAAATGCGACATCATTGGCATCATCGGAAACACGTTAGTGTTTCCGATGATTCCAATAATGTGGCATTTCTTTTGCACGTCAGTATAGTTTCGACTGATAACTGTTTTCCACAGAAGACCCGCTGTTAGGGGACGTAACTCGTGCTGGTGTCCTGGACCTGTGATGTCACACCCGATGCCCACACAGCCTTTTTTATACTCTACATTTTACAACTTTTGGGATAAAAACCCACATAACAACAGAAGAAAATCAAAATGAAAATGAAAAATGGTAAATGGAAACCGACAGATGATGTCTAGTGTGCTAAAACAATAAGCAAAAAAAAAAAAATGAGGAAAATGTACAGTTTTATTAACGTATATAAATGAAAATGTGGGATTGTTGGCTTATTTGTGTAACATTATAAAAGGCTGTTAGAAAATGATGACATGACATGAACAGGACATGCAAGAGAAAAAGAACCTCATGAGCCCCCGCGGGCATGAAGAAAATAATGTTTCAACATTGAGAAAAACACTATTATAGGGACTATAAATTATTCACACGTTAAGAAAAAAATAATCTTAACTCATTCTACCCCAGACGCACCACAGCAAGATAAGGATCGACGATGATAGTTCAAGGGTGATGCCAGAATGGCTTGGCGCCTATGGGCGCCAAGCTATTCTGGCACCACCCTTGAACTATCATGGTCGATCTGTGTCGTGCACTGCAATGCAGTCTTCAGAGGACAACGGCAAAATTTGGGGATTTCGGTGTTGGGGTAGAATGAGTTAACTCAACTTTCTTTACCTGAACTCATTCTAGACGTGCCGCCTTCGGATACGCGGCATGAGCCGCGTATCCGGAGGCGGCACGTCTCGAATGAGTTAATGCAATAACACTGAGAAAAAGCAGACTCGTGTATTCACTATTTTTCAAATATTTCATATTCAAATATTATAAAATAGTTTGTAAATTAAAAAAAAAAAAACTTACTGTGCTGTCCACGAAGAAGTTGTGACGTTTGTGACACGAGCCCCGCCTCGTGCATATCATCGACAACCCTACAGCAAGGGCGACAACTACTATCACGACCATGGACACCCCCAACGCCACCACCACTCCTGAAACGCAATAAGAACATTTCACTTTTCAAATCTTTTTTTTTTTTTTTTTAGTTGTTCCGTTTCTTCTTGTTGGTCTAAACGTTTAATCTGCTATTTATTTTGTTTGTTTGTTCGTTCGTTCTTTTATTTATTTTATTTTTTCGTTCGTTTGGTCGTTCGTTCGTTCGTTTTTTATTTGTTTGTTTGTTTGTTTGTTTCTTCGTTCTTTCGTTTGTTTTTATCGTTCGTTTGTTTTTTTGTTAGCAAGTGATTAGTTGGTCGGTTTTGTGTGTTGACTGGTCTGTCGGTTGGTCGGTTTTACGCCATCATAATCACTACCACCAAATATAAGAAAATATTAAATATAAATGAGTCTGACCAACCTTTCCCCTAGATAAGATATATAGCATCGTGTTCAGGCCATTAAAAAAAAAATGTAGATACTGAAGTGCGACATTAAGGACTGTACTCAAATTCCCAGCGCCGTCGCTCGTCCGCGCAAGATTTATCGCGGGCGAGGGCTACGCGACGTCGGGCCGATAGCCTTTCGTTGCAATGGGCCATTTCATGTCAGATCCACCTAACAGATGGCCCAGGAATTAAGTAAGACGATTTGAACGCCATCCGATTAGCATTTGACATTTTACAGCCCGACTGAACTGTTAAAGTACGTACGTGTTAAGCCTTTGCGTGTCGGTAGCGGTTTTTGTCGCGATGATTCCTAAAGGAATCATCGCGACAAAAACCGCTACCGACACGCAAAAGTATTAACGGGCTTGAACCGACGACGACAGGGCATGAGTAGTGCCTACAGATATTGGAACGGTCTCAGATGAATTTTGTTGTCTCGGACTTGTTGTGGCAGCTTAGAAGTAGCGAAAAGGCTGCTCAACTTTAGGAGGGTCATAGGGACCTATATTCCTCTTGCGGTTGCGTGTGAACCAGAAAAAAAGTTTGTAGACGGTTTTGAATAGATCACGGCAGCTCCACCGTGGTACCAGAATTGCTTAGATCCTCTGAATCTGCCCAGCTAATCATGCGACGCGCTGGAGCCGTCATGGTCGATCTATCACCCGCCGAAAAAAATGAAAGAGGTGGTGGGTGCACCTGACTCGGCGAAGGGTGGCTTGTTGGTTGTGAGTTCTTTCCTGGTTCCCCTCATTTCCACTCTGGGGGTTGTCCACAGAACCTGCTCTTGCTGGCTCCACACACCCACACTTTTGGAAACTGGGTCTGAAAAAGCAAAAGAAACAACGCACACACATTAATTAATTAGAGTCTGTTTCCGTTCACTAACATACGGTAAAAATGCAAGAAACGCCCACACGCAGTCCAGATTATTAAGAATTCAATCGTTCAAAACGTTAAACAGCGTGGACTGAAAATGCAAAAGAAACCAACCAACCAACCAACCAACCGACTAACCGACCGATCGACCGACGGACCAACCAACCAGCAAAAACACCCAAATAACCAGATAACCAACCAACCAACCAACCAACCAACCAGATAACCAACCAGCCAAAACTATAAACACAAACAACGACCCACTCCCCCCCCCCCACACACACACACACAAAAGCACGCACGCACACACGCACGCACGCACGCACACACACACATACACACGCAAACACGCACACACGCACACACATACACACACACACACGCAAGCACGTATGCACGCACTCACACACACCGACTGACCACATAACCAATGGAACATTTTTTACAAAAAGGACACAAGGAGCGGGACTTTGCGTAGGCAATTTTCTGCTTAGTCCTTCCATCACGCCCAACCGTATAACCTAGAGCTGAAACGTCCATCAGAAGTGCATAGTGCTGTTGCGGGGACTCATGATGATCTATGTCTCTTGCGGACACCATTTTTGTACCCATGATTCTGGGGCGGCTGATGCTGTTGGAATTAACAAATACTTCAGAGACACAAACTGCGTCAGTTGCCAGTGAAAGATTTATTGTATTGATAAGGAAGCAGAAAATCTGATCCGATTTTCTGTGGTAAGTGCAATATAATTATATACTGAAGAGAATACACAGAAATAAAAAGAGGCGAGAAACGCGAAAAAGAATCAATATAATATTTCAGTTCTTTTATTAACCCATTCAGCCCTGATGCACTACAGCAGGAGATGGGCCTGTCGGCGTCAAGCTAATCTGGCACTACCCTTGAATTATCATGGTCGATCCATCTCCTGCAACAGGTGCATAGTCGTTAGATGACGCCTTCAAAATTTGGGAAATACGTGCGTCGGGCCGAATGAATTAATGCCTTTGTCCGTTTTATGATTCGGATTTTGGAATTACACTCCTAAACAAGAAAGGCAAAGCCCTTATGGCTCACTCGTATGACCGATCCACACGTGTCTGACAATAAGTAAAGGGATGGCTTCTGCAATAAAAAAAAATCCATGTTTTCTCAAAATTTAATCAGTTTTCACACATCTGTGAAACCCCCGTGACCCTTGACCTTTGCGATGATTCGACTAAATTAGGATACATATGAAGGTCTTATCATCAGCTACCGTTATGCCAAATTTGATTGAAAAGTTTGCAAAAATGTTGATAATACCTGCAATTATTGGCATTTTATACACATTTGACGACCTTTTGTGACCTTGACCTTTTCTGAGAGGTCATCCAAATTAGTATGCATAGACGGGTCTTACCATCAGGTATCTCTGTAGCAAGTTTGGGTTTGAAGTTGTGAATAGTAATTGAGAAAAAAACATTTCTTGTCAAAATATGGCGAGTTTGGACCTATTTCTTCAGTTCTTATGACTCTTGACCTTTCCGAGGGATCAACCAAATTAGTATGCATAGAAAGGTCTTACCATCAGGTATCTTTGTACTAAGTTTGGGTTTGAAGTTGTGAATTGTATTTGAGAAAAAAACATTTCTTGTCAAAATATTTTGATTTTAGACCTATTTCTTGAGCTTTTGTGACCCTTGACCTTTCCAAAGGATCAACCAAATTAGTATGCATAGAAAGGTCTTATCATCATGTATCTTTGTACTAAGTTTGGGTTTGAAGTTGTGAATAGCATTTCAGAAAAAAAGCAACTTTTGTTAAAATTTGGCTAATTTGGACCTATTTCCTGTGCTCTTGTGAGCCTTAACCTTTCCGAAGGATCAACCAATTAGTGTGCGTATAAAGGTCTTACGATCAGGTATCTTTGTATTAAGTTTGGGTTTAAAGTTGTGAATAGTATTTGGGAAAAAATAAAGTATGTCCAAATATAGCTATTTTTGATATATTTTCTGATTCCCTGTGACCTTAGGGGCTCATGAGGATCTATACTTCTTGTATGTTGGATTAATTTTGGACTTAATAACACTATTAGAAACAAGCACCTTTTTTTTTTTGGTGTGTTGGGCAATACTCTTAGTTTAAAAAGAAGTTTCATCTGATACCATTGCCATTGAGGTTCTAGACCTCTTGCAGTTGGGTTGTGTTAAAGTACCATTACGCATAAATCTGAAGACACATTTCAACATCAATTGTCTTTGTTATGCCTTGTCAACACGCCTGATGAACTTTAACAGCAGTTTGGAAATGCAGCATAAGCACACGCGTAATCGCAAATTTATTCTGCGCAGCCGTTAGCGTGTCAATCTTTTTAAAGCTGTTTCTAGTACTGTTAGCGTTGTACTTATAGAGATGAGTGGAGTCATCGTCAAAATTACTTGAGATAAAGACGACGTATGCTGAACTGGATTGTCCTGTGCCTAAATAAACTATAACTAAACCTGTGTGTAGCGTTTCGTAGCCATCTGTTACAACAGTGTATCTTTGAACAGTTACGGCGGTAGAGGGCCTTTAATATTTTCTCGGCAATGAAGGAGATGACTGCGAGAATTGATATCGCTATTAGAAACAAGCTATATTTTGCGTGCTGGCACAAACTCGTAGTTCTGAAAAGAGTTTCACCATTTTTGTTGGAATTTTGCGCGTATTCGAAAGCGTTTTTGTCGATTGTACGTGTGAGAAGTTTGCTTAGCTATCTGAGTTCCTTTCATCTCTAAAAGTTTCAAAAGTTAAAAAAAAAAAAAAATCTTTTGGTAGAAGGAAGATATAGGAACCAGGAAAGTGGATGAGTATTACAACTCCCTGATGCAACGTAAATCGAATCATGTTTGAATGCTCTAATCTCCGATAAGCTTTTTAACAAAGTTTTAGAAAGTTGAAATAGTTGCAAAACAATGTTTCCCTTTTTAACCTCTTCGCTGACGAGAAATATTGACACGACCCAACTGCAAAACAAGAGGCACAGATTCTCATAAGCCAAAGCAACCGCGAGGGCTTACGGTGATCTATATAATTATGCCTCTTGCGGAAACCACTGTGTTTACAGTTACGGCAACAGTTTTACTACACTGTGTTTACATGTTACTTTGGCGGCTGGGTCTCTGCAGCGTTAAATTAACCCATTGTGTCCCAGGTGCGAAATACCCACATTTTCGAGTTGTCTTCTGAGGACTGCATTACAATAATAATAATAATAATAATAATAATAATAATAATAATAATAATAATAATACAAAGTCATGGTATTTATATGGCGCACTTCTCATATTTATAATACAACTCAATGCGCATGCGCAAACGACACACACACAAACACATACACACGCACACACATGCACACACACACACACACACACACACACACACCGGGGGGGGGGGGGGGGGTGGGGGGTGTACAGAAATACCGTAGAGATTACACGAAAGTCTGCGAGAAAAAGTAAGTTTTAACTTTGCTTTAACTGCGTAAGGGTGGAGGCATTTCTCAGCTCAGTCGGTAAGGAATTCCAAATTAAACGAGCATTACAGAAAGAGCGTTCACCGGCAGATTTGAGATGAAACTTTGGAACTTTGAGAAGTTTCTCTCCCGATGAACGCAGTAAGCGAGAGGGCTGGTAAGTAATTAGACTGGAGGAAAGGTATGACGGAAGACTGCCATCAAAGTGGCGGTATGCAAGGGTCGATATCTTAAACTTCATGCGGGACTGTATTGGAAGCCAGTGAAGGTCTTTCAGTATAGGGCTTACGTGGTCTTGTTTTCGCCTGCGCTTCACAAGCCTTGGGGCATTATTTTGAACTCGCTGAAGGCCATATCTTGCTGTGGTGTGTCGGGACTGAATGAGTTCACCAAGATTTCAGAAACACTGTTTGCGTTATCAGTGAAAGGCTCAATGGGGTCAGAACATGCGTGATCGCTGCGTGGTTTTAACTGCCAGTGGAAACAGACTGTGTGTTTGAAATCTTAGTTGATTCAACGGCAAAGAGTCTCAACCGTCCCAAGAACATTGATACAAACAAGTGCCATCAAGACTGAGGCAACCCGTTTACTGAACATCACCGAACTGCAAGAGGTATAGATCCTCATGAGTCACCGCAGTTGCGGGGGCACATGAGTATCCACGCCTCTCGCTAAAACCATTTCGTGCCCACGTTTCTATGACGGCTGGAGATATTTGACGTTGAATTTACACTGATTTTGAAACCGCTATCTCCGCCCACTGACAGTCAAGCCGGGGGTGAACGGTCAATATGGATTCAATGCGGCGTTAGCAAGAGGCATAGATCCTCATGAGCCCCCGCAAATGCGGGGGCTAATGAAGATCTATGCTTCTTGCAGTTGTACCATGTTCAATTTGGGGCGGAAGGGGGGGGGGTGGTAGTGGTGAAGGGGTGGTTTCAGAACTAAACGTATTTATGTTGCGATCAGATGAGGTAAAAAACACATTGGTACACATTGTGAAAATGCATTTCTCAGCAGACGCCTGAGGCGTCCACATGATCTCTGATCTGCTTACGGGCTCAAGAGGTGACGTAAGTCCCGCTTTTGTAGCAATGGATACCTGAAAAGATGGGAGAGGAATAAACGCCTCACCGCGTTCGGCCTTCAAAGTTCTACTTCGAATTTTTTTTTTTACGAGATGTTCCTTTAGCACAAAAAAGCCAGTAAGCTTAACTCCTGCACTGTCGTAACAAGAAAAAATCAACACGCTCCAGCGTCAGCAGATATAACAATCTCCACGAAGATCAAAGTGATCTGAGCTTGCTGTCCGTGGGGAAAGGTGCTAAGTAAAAACTATGTATTATTATTATGCTTCTTGTTGACACACTTTGAATCCATATTCCTGGGCCGGCTGAGACTCTTTAACGTGGACGTCAGAAACATACTCTGCGTTCACTGGACGTTAAGGGGTTATTCGAATCATTGCGAAGGACTCAGGTGATATATTTGTAACCATCACACACTAAAGAACACAGAGCAGAGTGGACAAAAGCAAGAGGCAAAGAACCTCATGAGCCCCCGCAGATGCGGGGGCTCACGAGGTTCTTTGTCTCTTGCAATGCGGTGGTGTTGACATTTTCCCGGCAGTGATGGTGTTAGGACATGCGGGGGAAAAGGGGAAGGGGAAGAAGAAACAGACAGAACAAGCGCGGATAATCTGGATTTCCTTTCCTTTGATTATAAAAAGCGCAAGACTTTCATCAGTAATGTATATTGTCCATTTTCCTGCCGTGTTTCAAATCTCCCTTATGGAAATATGAGACAGAAAATTAATTGTGCCTCGACCGGTATCAAAAGCCTTGAACACACAATCGAGTGTTTGGTCCAGGGGGAAAAAAAAAATCACTTTTCTGAAGTCTTCATCTTAAGATGATTGGATTTCGCATTTTCAGTGTAGATCCCTTAGAATTCCTATCATGATAAACCACAAAAGGAAGCAAATCTTTTTTTATATAGCATTTTCAAAAGCCTATAAACATAAAAATGTACAAGCAGGTGTGCCAGTGATTACCTTCGTATTGTTAATGTGCACAAACGACGGATCGACCACGACAGCTAAACAATATAAACTGACAAACCAGATAAGGTGAGGCTAGCGCTGGCAGTATTGTACACAAACCAAGGGAAATTACTCAGCGCTGGACAGACAAAGTTAGATCCCCTGCCCCCGCCTATCAGGTACCCAAATCGCCAGTCCACAGAGAAATACGCAGGTATAGACCAAGACGATCATCTGCATCGTCAAAAAAGAATGCATCAGGTCTCTTATATAACCCATGTTTTTTTCTTTCTATCTGGTTTGTGAGTGTCTATAACTCGAGGTAAATTTGTATCGTTACATTGTTGTGTAATGTTCTGTGCATCTACTGTGGGAAATCAGGGTATTTACCCGACCACATATAGTAATGCACCTTCGTGTTTGTGTATGTATGTTTCTCCTGCCTACTTCCTAAGTTCCGGAGAAAGACATGGGTTATATAAGAGACCTGATGCATTCTTTTTTGAGGATGCAGATGGTCGTCTTGGTCTATACCTGCGTATTCTTCTGTGGGCTGGCGATTGGGTGCCTGATAGGCGGGGGCAGGGGATCTAACTGTTTGCTGTCCAGCGCTGAGTAATTTCCCTTGCTTTGTGTACAATTCTGCCAGCGCTAGCCTCACCTATCTGGTTTGTGAGTATCTATAACTCGAGGTAAATTTGTATCGTTACATTGTTGTGTAATGTTCTGTGCATCTACTGTGGGAAATCAGGGTATTTACCCGACCACATATAGTAATGCACCTTCGTGATTGTGTATGTATGTTTCTCCTGCCTACTTCCTAAGTTCCGGAGAAAGACATGGGTTATATAAGAGACCTGATGCATTCTTTTTTGAGGATGCAGATAATCGTCGTGGTCTATACCTGCGTATTTCTCTGTGGGTGTTACGATTGTGGTTGTGTTATCCTGTGAGAGCATACATGTGTTTATCGTAGGAAACGATCCGATATTTTTTTAAGCTGTCATGGTTATGATTCACGTATCTTCTTTCGGTCGCGCAGAGCGGAATTCACTTCGTTATCATACGCTAAATTTAGTCCAGAACGTTCTAGAAAGGTCGCACTGTCTAGTGACCTCGTATGTGTGACGTTGGGTAGTTAGCGACACTTCGCAACATTTTGTTTTTCTGTGCGCGTGAATTGAGCAGCCTTTTTTTTTGTTTTGTGAAAGGTCGAGAACCTTCTAGAGCTGATATACAACGTGGTGATACGGCTACCATACTTTTATGTGTCTTCATTATACATTAGGATTTAGAGCTGAAGTAAGCAGCCGAGTTTTTGTGGCCTATTTTAGTGATTCCAGAAAATTCTTTTTTATGAGTTTCAATTGCGTGTTTCGTTCTGATTGGTTGCGTTGTATGCTTTTCGTAGATGATTCTGGAAATTGGTAGTGTATATAAAGAGGGCGCTAGGAAAGCACGTTTGTACATTGTCTTGCTTTGTCAATTGTAGAGACACGCAGTTTATTGTGAGAGACGCTGTGTATGAGAAACTTTGTGTCAGCCGTGTGGACATTGCAGAAGAGACTTTGTATCAGTGTTGATGCATTTGGAAATGCATTGTGTGGTGATCGCATCGCTGAATTAAAATATTGTTGGAACTGTTACTCCAGTATTGTCTACATCCTTAAGCCACGTGTGACGGATTGCAGCTGAACGAGGTTTATTTTAAAGAACCTTACGTGCGTGCGTATGGTGTGTTTATCATACCACGACTACAACTCCACCACGTAACAGTGGGCTGGCGATTGGGTGCCTGATAGGCGGGGGCAGGGGATCTAACTGTTTGTCCAGCGCTGAGTAATTCCCCTTGGTTTGTAAACAATATAAAGGACTAACTTTAGTGTAGTGAATTTGAATTGGTTGATCTACAGAGAGAGGCGTTGTCTTTGTAAAACCACTTAACCCCTTGAGTGCTATTGACGATACCGAGTTAACCCATTTAGCCCTGAAGCACTACAGCAGGAGGTGGGTAGACCATGATAATTCAAGGGTAGTGCCAGATTAGCTTGGCGTCTGTCGGCGCCAAGCTAATCTGGCACTACCCTTGATTTATCACGGTCGACCCATCTCCTGGAACAGGTGCATAGTCGTTAGATGACGCCTCCAAAATTTGGGAAATACGTGCGTTGGGCTGAATGAGTTAATATGCGTCCTTTCCGCAGAGCGGTATCGTCAGCAGCAGTCAAAGGGTTATTCATGCGTCAACCTTGATCGATGATTAATTAACCAATTCCCTGCCTCTGCCCTAGACGCATTTCTTTCCGTACCTCTGCCCATGGACGATTTGTTTGTTTGTTTCGTTTCTGAAATATCTGTTTATTCAACGACAAATAGCCAAAGCCGTCCCACGGACAAGTGTACAGAGTTGTCTCAGCAAGAGGTATAGATCCTCATTACCCTCCGCGACTGCGGGGGCTCATGAGGATCTATGCCTCTTGCAGTTGGGTTGTGTTCATTTGTTTGTTCGGCAGTGAGGGGGTTAAACACATTCACCATAAGACACCTAAGCGGGAGATGGATCGACCACGATAGTTCAAGAGTAGTGTTAGATTAGCTACTATGGCATCGCCCTTGATCTGGCATGGACGACCATGGCTCTGAAACAATCTCTTCTACACGCCTCCTGAAGCGACTACATAAAAGTCGTTATGAGGATACTTTCTTTAGGAAGTGGGCCTGTTAATCATTCGCTGTCGCTAAAAGCACTGTCAGGGAAGGGAATAGTGCATTATCGACCAACGATCTATGTGGTCAAATCAACAAAAAGATAAAAATGATTGGAAACAAGGGTGCGCTAAGTGACTGGAAGCAAATAATATGGAAGCCCCTCCCCCCTCCCCAAAACCCCCTAACCCCCTCCAAGGTGCCTTGACGAACTAGGTCTATGATCATTGGTTAATAATGCACAATTCTCTCCTCTGACATTGCTGTTACCTGCTTTACTTGGTAGTCTTCCTAAATTATTAGCACTGGCAGTCTCCTTTCTCTTATTCGCTGCCGGTGTTTGAAATGAAGGATGTACTTTTTATATGGCAGTGT